>JASPKP010003275.1:0-20330 GCA_030674155.1 Stramonita haemastoma
TTTTTAAAAGAAAATTTCATGGCAAATGCACACAATTAAGCTTTCTTGGAGAGCATCACATCTTTTTCTGTAGTAATACACACTTTTCTGTAGCAACGAGTACAAGGGGGAAAACATGTTATCTATGTTTGGTTAAATCTAAGGACATGATATGGTAATTATCAAACACTTTTCAAGTTTAACAGTAGAATATCTCCACAGTAGCACATACATTTACTTATTTCTTTCCACTTTTTTTTTTCATTCATGAATGAGTTCCACCTTTTAAAACACAAGCATGGGGGGAAAACAATACAAACAGTGAACTTTCCTCCTTAAACAACAGTGGCACACATATGCATGACTTTTTTTTTTTTTTAAACACTAGACTACTACACAGATGCATAAACATATCAGAACATGAAAGTGCTACACAAATATCCTACTTTCCTCAGCCCATGTGATAAATCAAACAAACAGAATTTAAATATCAGATAATAAATACATGGATGATAATTATACCCCCCAAGTACAAAACACAGTAGAATGCAACAGTAAAGGGAAATCCTTGGCAAACAGATTTATGATGTAGAGAAGCCGTAAAAAATATATACACCCGTGCAAATCATCCACATGTAATGACTTACAACAACAACAATAACAAAATCTATCAACAAGACCGTTGCCACACACAGGTTGTGATCCACAGCAACTAATAATTAAATACAACAAAGCGAGACTTACCTAGTAAGGTGAAGCTGGTTGTAAATTCTTGCGAATTTATTGTAGACCGGAAGGAGTGCACATGAGAACCGCGCGCAGCCCCTACTGTCAGTTTTTAGAGCCTGGAGAGAACACTGTGTCATACTATAACAGGAACACTAAATATTTTATAAACATTGTTATCATTATTATCATTTTGAAAGGGTGGGATGTCTTACTGATGCACGGTGTGCAGAACACTGTTGTCAGTTCTAGATCAAAGTTCCACAAAGTGGTATTTGTTTCATTTGCATGGTATGCATTTCATTTTACTTGCATGGTATGCATGCAGACCATTTTAGGGGTGGGCATGTGCACTCCTTCCGGTCTACAATAAATTCGCAAGAATTTACAACCAGCTTCACCTTACTAGGTAAGTCTCGCTTTGTTGTATTTAATTCTTGCTCATTTCCTGCATCCCTCCACTATATGCACATGAGATTTTAGAGCCACAGTGTTCTCGAGACAAACACATCCACCACATGTAAACAAGAAACTGTCCTACCTTATTTATGTTGTAGGAAACGCTCCATGATGGATTGGCCCATGGTCAGTGTTGGCCCCGTCTTCTTATTATAAAACTTAGCAAACGTGGAAACATTTGTCCATCCAGCTGCTTTCATGATGATGTTTATTGGAGCGTCTGCAAGTTTAGCAGCGGAAGTACTGGCTGACCTCGTACTATGTGCCGTGAAGCGTGTAATGTCTATGCCTGCCCTCTCCATCGTCCACTTCAGCCAGCGCGCGATGGTATCGCTAGTGGCCCCTCGGTGCGGTGCTTGGAGAGTGATAAACAAATGTCGGGTAGCATTCTGAGCCCTCAGTTCTTTGCTCCGTCTCAGGTATTCTTTCAAAGTGTGAACTACACACAAAGCCTCTTTTTCCACAAAAGCCATGAGTTCAATAGGTGATTGATGGGCTCCTCTTCTTGACTGTTTTAATAATCTATTTACATAAAAAACACACTTTTCCCTTGAAAGTAGCATATTGTCGATGTCCAAAGCAGCAATAGTTTGACACCTCTGACCCGACAGAAGGGCAATTAACATCACAAGTTTCATTGTCAGTTCCTTGAACGTCAGGTTTTGCACTGGAACCCACGTTTCTAACATTTTTAGCACAATGTTTACATCCCAAGTGTGGTGATACTTTGGTAGTGGTGGTTTTCTTTCGAACACACCCTTCATAAATCTTTTTACAAGTTCGTGTTGACCAAACGTTGCCCCTTCATAGTTGCAGAGAAAACAACTTAGCGCAGAACGAGCGGTGCCCACAGCGCTATAAGAATATCCCTCTTTCAACAGCGATGCCAGAAAATTTACAGCTGTGGCTAGAGGCGGTGAAACTGAATCCACTTGTTGCTCACACGCGTACCTCTCCCACTTTCGTATGTACACATCATACATCTGTTTTGTTGCGGGTCGCCATGAGGACATGAGAATACTGGTAGTCTCCTCAGAAAAGCCTTGTGTTCTGAATCTATCCCTGACACTTTGCAGACTAGCAGCGTCAGGCTTTTCCTCAGTGGGTGTTTTGTCTCCTTTTGACTTGGTTGTGTCAGAAGAGTGTTTCTGGCTGACAAGAGGACAGGTCTGGCTGTGAGAATTTTCATCAGTGCTGGCCAAAAGGGCTGATTTTTCCAGGTTGGCGCTACTATAACCCCTCTTGCTTTGTCTTTCTTTATCTTTGCCAGGACCCGGGGTATAATGCTGAAAGGTGGAAAACAATAAACAGTCTCATTTCCCCAATACATGCTAAATGCATCAATAGCACATGCTCCTGGGTCAGGCAAGAAAGACACATATCTGGAAAACTGAAAATTTAATCTAGAGGCAAACAAGTCAATGACAGGTTTTATATCAAGAATATTCATAGCCTCAGAAAGTAGCATTGAATCCAGTTTCCATTCTGTGTCAATGTGGATCTGTCTAGACAGACTGTCAGCTTCAACATTCTCAACACCAGGAATGTGAGCAGCACTGAGCCATATGTTTCTGCTTTCACACCAATGCCAGATTTGCTGAGATACATCATTCAGATGTTTAGATCTGTTCGAACCCATGTTGTTAATACAACCAACAGTGCTTGTGTTATCAGTCATAACTCTTATGTGAACATTACGTTGGTCATGCAACAAAGACTTGAGACCAAAAAAGACAGCTAATAGCTCCAAAGCATTTATGTGTCCTTCTTTGTCTTTCTCACTCCACATGCCTTGTGTTTGTGATTTGGTATCAACAACCCAAGCACCCCATCCTGTACGTGAACTGTCTGTCTTCATAGTAATGGTGGGGTCTGATCTCTGAATGGGAGCCTTTTGCTTGTCTATGTTATTAATCCACCATTCTAGCTCTGTCTTCCCTTCAGCTGATAACACAGCAGGCTTTTCCCAGTTCCCCTTGCTTAGTTTAAGTGCGGAACACTTATCTTGTTCAAGTGCTCTGTAGTACAAAGGACCCAATGGCACAGCAAGAAAACAAGAAACCATTAGTCCAATACAAGATGCCAGAGATCTTACAGTTGTACTTTCCTGACTGAATAATAGAATGCATGCACACAGCAGTTTTTGTTTCCGTTCATCTGTCAGTGTGACTGTCATGTCTGTTGAGTTTATTTTGAAACCCAGGTAGGTGATTTCTTGCACAGGCATGAACTGTGATTTCTTTTCATGTACATAGAAACCTAGGGAGTCTAATAATTGTATCGTGTCTACCACACACTGTACAACTTCTGTTTCAGTCTCTCCCACAATCAAACTGTCATCAATGAATGAAGTGATCAGGTGACCCATATCATGTAAGCGTGCTAGGACAGGTTTCATGAGTTTTGTGAATTTTCTGGGAATCGGACTGAGTCCCATAGCAGCTGCCTGAAAACAGTACAGTTTTTCTCTCCATCTGAATTTCAGATATTTCCGAAAAGTCTCCTCTACTGCTATGACGTAATACGCATCTCTCAGATCAATTGATGCGAAAAAGCAATTTTGTGTAACTAGATCCAAAGCTGTATATATTGTTTCCATCTTAAATTTCTTATATTCCACATTTTTGTTCAGAGCTTTCAGATTTAAAATCATTCTAAATGATCCGTCTTTTTTCTCCCTAACAAAGATAGGTGAGACAACTTGTCCTGATTCAGGTAAAGACTCTTTTATCACACCTTTTTTCAACAAGTTTCTTATTTCAGAGTCAACAGCATAGTTTTCACGCTTGCTAAACAACCTTTGCGAACTTTGCTTTATGTCTACTGGGCAATCATCAAAGGTGATTTTAATTCCTTCAACTGTTTCAAGTACATCAGGGTCAGAAGTTAGTTCATTCCAGTGCGACAGCTTTTCCTTTAAGCTTCCTGCTTTAAAGTTATCATGCTTCATTTCAAGATAAGCACACAAAGAAGGCAAGCAAAGTTCAAACTCACTAACCTTGTTTCCAGAAGGGAGGGGCGGTTCTGTCAAAGATCGAATTACTGCCGGTGGCTGTTTTTCTGACCCTTCTTCCAAAACACTTTGTTTGCTTGACCGAAGGAACTCCCCCCCTGCCCCTGCCTCCACGGCTTCCGGCCTAAAAAAGAGCTACTGTTGTTATGCTGCCACGTGCTCCTCTTTTGCTGACCACGCATGTTCTGACCGAGTTTCTGGGACTCTTGCACTTCTTTTAGACATTTGTGAAAATCAGAGCCATACAGTAGATCTGGGGTCATGGCAACCTGTGGTGCACATATGCCAGAGAGTTCACGGGGTAGGCAGGGTCGGTGCATGTCTCTCCGTTTCTGGGACAGGTCATGGTTGGCGTGACCTGTGAGGGCAAGGGCATCTGAAAGTTGAGCTATGCATCCGGTCAGTTCACTGCGTACTGTAGTGGCATCCTGCCCTGAGATGGTATCTCTTACCCTCAAAAGTCGGTCGGTGCAGAGGGTTATGGCTATGGCAGCTTTTGACAGTGTTTTCTGTGTATTTGCCATCCGAATGTCTGTCTTTCTAGTGAAGGGCTTGAGGACAGAAAAAACTTCCTGGTTTGTTCGGGGAACGCCCAGGTATGCGCAGTTTTCGGGAATCGGGTACTTTGTCAGTTTTTCCCTCAGCTTTCTGTCTGGAAGTTTTGATCCAAATCTGGATTCAAGCAGCTTTGCCAATTTTCCTGAGACCGGTGGTCCTTTTTCTTCATTATCGTCAAAAGATGATGCCATTTCAGCAAAAATATCGTCATCCTCCTCCTCTGTAGCATCTGCTATCAGCTCTTTTTCCAGTTCCTCTGCCTTATCAGAAACACTGTCGGTGACAAATTCTGAATCACTACCTGCCTTCTTCCTTTTCCCTTCATTCTCAGCGAGGGGTTTATCAGCGTCAGCGCTAATTTTCCTCTTCTTGGTGTGCGGTGCACTTCTTTCAAAATTGTCCATTCTTTTGGAAAGGTTCTGAATGATTGAAAAAATGTCTCGGAGAGATGGCTCCCTTTCCACCAAGGGTTCAGCAGAGGTGCCAGCTTGTGGTTCTTCATAGGATTCTGACTCCATAACCGAATCCTGGTCACTGGTGTAGTCCACAGAATGGGTCTCCATTTTTTTTTTTTTTTTTTCCCCAGAAACTTTTCCACAAAAAATAGATTTCACAAGCACTACAAAAAACAACAACAACCCCAAGTTATACACAAAATAAAACAAACCAAGAAAAGCAAGGTCTAGAAACTATTATAGCTAGTGCTGAGATTCCTGATAGTGATGGGCGTTGCCGACACAGCGAGAGGCGATATGATAAACGTCTGGACAGTAGCTCGGCTAGGCACGAACTGACAGTAGGGGCTGCGCGCGGTTCTCATGTGCATATAGTGGAGGGATGCAGGAAATGAGCAAGAATTTATGTCACAACAAATGTACAAAAGTTTTGCGCATATTGTGCATGAATCACATAGATGATACTGACTAGTTATTTTTCTGTACTGTACAAAATCTGCGCGCTACTTCAGTCCTTTGTCACAGACAGTCTACAAAATGGCAAGCTACCTACGCAGCAAAAAGTCTGACACAGTTAGAAATATACATAAACTTTAATCACACGCTCCCTCTCCCAAATGCTCAGTACCTATGAGCATGCCGAAACCCCCCCTGTTTATTTATACTGTACAATATGCTGTACATCTGTGCACTAAACACAAAGACAACAAAACCCTCTGCAATGTGTACACATATTCCAAGTGCATAAATATGGGTAAATCAAAACATGTAGAGGTACAGGAGTGGAGAGTAAAGATTGATAACAGGACATGTTTTACAGATATACATAGTTAAACGAAAACAAACACTGGGAAGATTGAACAACAACAAATAAAATAAAAAGTCAGAAAAATGACCTGACACACAGAAGAGTTATTTGGTCGATATGAGTTTTAAAGCTCATTCTCTGAGACTTGGCCACATAAAGCCTGTTCATGTTTTGATATTAAAACTAGACAGACATCACTTTGTTTGGTCTTTGAATAATATAGCTGAACCAACTTCTCATACATGACCAGTGGTTTAAAAAAAATTATAAAAAAAAAAAATTTAAAAAGCAATCACCTCCCCCCTCCCCCCCCAATTTTTTTTTTAAAATTCATTTTTAATTTCAAATCACTACTGAAAATAAAGAGGAAAAAAACCCTGCGTCATGGAAGGTGTTTAGAAACTGCTACTGGTCTCATTATCAAAGACCTGGCAAAGACATGCATCCTTTCAGACAACTTTAAAGAGGTAGTAAACATATCCCCCCCCCTCCCTCCTAAAAAAAAAATCATACAAATAACCCCCCCCCTCCACCACCCTCCCCACAAATGTAAATGATACAACACTCCCAGAGAAAAACAGATTGAGATTCAAAACTATGGAATGAGTTCAGAAATTCTAGACACTGGTCACAGATATTACCTTCTAACACTAATGAACAAGTCACCGAAGTCTTGATGAGAAACACGCTGACTTCTTATATTCCTGGGGTGGAACTCTCATTGCTAATAATTACTGAGGTCACATAGGATTTTACAGATTAATTTGCTTACCTTATCATCTATGCATCCGTACTCTTTCTTTCTTTCTTCTTTTTCCTCATCTTTTTTTTTTTTTTTTCATCTGAGGTAGCATTTGTTGGGCAAATCTGCTTCCACAATCTCCCAAAACGCATGTCAAGAAGAAGATTCTGAAGATATCAGTATGATTTTCTGTAACCTCTACAAAAAAAACCCAAACAACACAGTTAAAAAGATTTTTGAAAAGTGGCTTGCTTCACATAACTCCCCTGTCCAACCATCTTCACTGGCTTTCAGATACCATAACAATCCGATGAAAGTCTGAACTTGGATGTGCTGGGCCTAACTTGAAAGGAGCTTAACGGCAGCGGAACACATTTTAGCCCATATGACAGAAAACAAGTTGCTGTCTGCGCAATCGACAAAGAAAAAAAAATTTTTGTCATTCCTGTACTCTGAAGATTTACCAACTACTGTTCATATTATCGTCTCACCGTCTTCATGTTGAACACATCTTTAGCATTTTGAAACCTCTGCTCTGTACTGTCAATGATTGTCAGATTTGTGAGGATTCTTGATTCCCTCCTATATAGGATGATTGGTCACAGCTCTGTGTTTGGTGTGTGTGGTGTGTGGTGTGTGTGTGTGTGTGTGTGTGTGTGTGTGTGTATTTATATATATATATATATATATATATATTTATATATATATATATATATATATATATGTGTGTGTGTGTGTGTGTGTGTGTGTGTGTGTGTGTGTGTGTGTGTGTGTGTGTGTGTGAGTAAGTAAATATTTCATCATTAAACTTGACAAAGAACAACATATCATACATATATAAGATAAGACACATTAAGACAATATAGCTGAGAGTAAGGAGGATATGACAGTTGAGTTATTAGGACGTTAGAGTTCTATCTTGTTGATATGTAATAATTACCAATCCAATAGTCTAGGACAAGGTAGTCTGTATATTAAAGGCCATTATTCATTCAGTATTCTACATCAACACATACAAATTCCTGTCAATAGACACTTGCTCCCTTATTCCCTTCCCTGAATGAAAAAACTGCTAGGTCCTATCATTAATGGTATAGCCGGACTACAGAAATGGGAACGTTCACTATGTTGGGTTTTTTTCTCTCCAACCCTTCACTCCCTAAACAGCATTCGAAGCCCAACACTGAAACTTTCACAAGACCTAGCAGAAACCATACCTCTCAAATCAGATCAAATTCTTTTATTTCAAGGAATATAAATAAGCGCTCGTGTACTTGTTTTCATATCCAGTCCCTGCCCTTAGGGATTTCAGGTCCTTATCCAGGCTGTCAGGTCACCGTTTTTCATCACCGATAGACATCAGCTAAGCTTGCATCCGAACCTTCAATTGACTATCCTGGCCGCTCCAGACTACAAATGGTACGCTGGATGTGACTGTGCCATCATCACCACCAGTTACCTCACTGGCCTACTCTTCTAAAAAACGTGGATGAGTTTTTAACAAGTGTGCAAAATGTTACGCGTGTGTTCGCACTCAAATAAGGGACTATCGTTCATAGTCTGATCTAAAGGACTTGAAGAATAATGCATTCAGAACCAGTGTCAACTCAACAGGAAAAAAAATTCCCTTCAATGGACAGCAACAAGTCAAAACCTATGCTCACAGATTTGCTTCAGATCTCAAGTCTTGCATTATGACCTTGACTCAACAACTCAGTAACAACTCAAAACCTATGCTCACACATTTGCTTCAGATCTCAAGTCTTGTATTATGACCTCAACTCAACAGCTCAATAAGGACTCAAAACCTGTACCCACAGATTTCTGCAGATCGTAAGTCTTGCATTTTAACCATGACACAATGCTTATCACCTGCCAGTTATGAAAACAATGCTGCATTTTTTTAAAAAAAAGCAACAACAAAGCAGAAACACTGTAATTGATGCATAACAAAGCCCGGCCTCTGAGAGACGTGAGCACAAGGGCCTAGCTGCAAGCAGTAAGTGAAGATAAGAAGAATCAGCTAGTCAAGCCAGGCTTAGAGACTCGACTTTTCAGGCCGGACCAGCTAAAACACTACACTACAATTATCAAATGAAAGTTTCTTAATTCAGTTCAAACCACAGTGCTTATGACCAGCTCACTATAGGGCTGAAAACAAGTTATCCAGGCCTTATCTTGAAAACCGTTTTCATAAATAAAATGAAAAAAAAAAAGTGATGCCAAAAGGCACGTGCAATCTAACAACTTTGTGACCTAAAACCTGTGATTAGACTCAGTTATTGTGGTGCATGGGATATTATAAGGATGAATTATGACAAGCGCCTGTTCACTACTTTTATTAGATTCACATGCATCTGTTTATCTCACACAAGTTACAGTGAAATTTGATTCATAATTTTGCTTTTCCATAATTTGTTTCTGTGACATTCATGTGAGTACACATACAACATGCAATAGAGGCACAAACATTGACATGGTAACGACACACAGTATCCATGAAAACTGACACAATATGTATCATGTTTTGCTGAAGAAAAGCAGTTTGAAGTGAAATTGAAGCAGAGAAGTTAAGCAGCCAAAGTTGTTTTTTTTTTAAAAAAAGAGAAAAAGATAGAAAACATGAATGAACACAAGAAACAAGTTTCAGCAAAAGTTAAATACAAGAAGTGTAAGACAGGCATATGCACAGAATTAATGCATTTCAAGGATTACGGAACAGCGTAAATGAATTCTCCTTTCATACTTGTTACAGCCACCCATTTACACAAACTACAAATATTACACTCAAGACATATGGTGAAAAACCACAAGGATAATGTAAAAGTTTTACATTTATAATATGGTCAAATTAAAAGCGCAAAGTTACCGTGAAGCAACAATTATCAAATATCAGAAAACAGTTCATTAATGTCATCCCCCGCCCCCTCAAAAAACAACAACAAACAAACAAAACAAAAAACACCCCAACGATTTTTTTCTGCAGCTAAACAAAATCAAGCCAGAAATCATAAATAAAATATTTACCCTGTTGACAAAAACCCAGTTTACACGAGTTATCAAAATGACTTCAGAACTTTCTTCATGGCACATCTGGTAATAAGTGCTCAAAAATGGTTAACCTCTAGAATTGGTATTTGATGACTAGTAATATGTGCTCAATGATAGTTAACATCTATGATTTGTATTTTATAATGACTAGCAATAGGTGTTGAATGTTAATTAACCTCTAGGATTCATAGTTGATAATGACTAGTAATAGGTGCTGAATGCTAGTGAACCTCTAGAATTGGTATTTGATAATGACTAGTAGTAGGTGCTGAATGCTAGTTAACCTCTACGATTCATATTTGATAATGACTAGTAGTAGGTGCTGAATGTTTGATAACCTCCAGGATTTGTTTTTGATAATAACTAAACTATCTTACAGCATAAGCTGACAATATCCATATCTTTTAATTACAACATGATCCTAAAAAAAAAAAAAGTTGCCTCCAGAAAAAAAAATTGGATGCACAAACTTTTTTTTTGTGAGGACTCTTGCATCTTCTTCCTGTCTGTAGGCTATCTATAGCTACATTGTCATAGCTCTATAGGTCCTGGACTAATGGCTGTTGGTAAATATGAAATAAAAAAGAATGTCAGCATCTCTGAAGTCAATATGCAGGTACCTTAATGGAGTGTAAAAAGTCACATGTACTTAATCCCGGAGCTCTAGCCATGAAACGAGAGCAAAAAAAAAAAGGAAAAAAAGAAAAAACAGCAATAAGTGCATACAGATTAAATTCTAACAAGTACAGATTTAAACATGAAACAAATACAAATGCAATACAGTGACTGGCAAAGCAATGCAAGAAGAGGAAATGGATTAATTCTGAAACAATTCTGAAAAGGAATCACATAACTTGGTTCTGAGTAGACTACCACATTAATTTGTTTTTAAATCTTTAAATACCATTTAACTGCCCTTTTTAAGAGTATGTTGTACAAGAAGCTAAAAATCAAACTTAAAATAGTTGTTATCTAATGCCAACGAACACTTGGCAAGATACCCCCAACAGCTGGGTTAAAAAAAAAAAAAAAAAAAAAAAAAAAAAAAAAAAAAACACCCACCAAAAATGAGAAACAACCGTTCATAAACTGAAGTTGTTATTAGAGAATTGCAATCGTTTCTCATGCTCAATCATACAACATTTAGATAAGATTAAAAAAAAACAGCATTTTTTTTTTTCTGAGGCAGCTTAATTAAAGTTAAAAATTGAAGAGAGCGTGTGGGAATATTTCAGTTTGCATGAAGGTGTAGCCTGTAGCCAGACAGCAGCGAGTACATTGCGCAGTCATGCTTTATTTTCTTTTCAACTATTTATTTCTTAGTTCAAAGTAGTAATGTACAAATTTGCTCTTGATACCAAATATTTGATAATAATTATAAAGACTCATTGTCATACAGACCTGGCTGTTTTCACAAAAGCCCAGTAACATTAAATCCTCCCAAAATATATTAATCGACCACAAGTGTATTTAAACACAGTGCTGCTTCACTTTATACTGAAACAGTTTGCGTGTAACGCAATCTAAAATGATGACAGAATGATGATACGATTATATCACATGTTTTGTATTTCAAATCTAACAAGATTGATAGTAATCATCATGTTAGGACATTTTTTATTGATATAACAATAACGGTCTGGTAAAATGACAAATTCAAGATTTGTTTGACAGCAAAAAATGTTTTTAAATACCCTCTTAAAAAGCTTTCAAAATAGCTCCCCCCTCCCTTCTCTTTAACCCAACATAATAATAATATCAGTTACATCAATAGATATTACTCTCAGCTGAAATGCGGGCATGCGGGCACACACACACACACACACACACACACACACACACACACACACACACACACACACACACACAATCTAATATCACGTACAGTGAACAGACTTTAAATGAAAAACAAACACCACACACACACATACCTTTGCAAACCTCCCCCCCACTCCAACCCCCACAAAAAAATAGGTAAATAAATAGAATTTTTTTAAAAATCAGTACATGGTCATTACATAAGCACAAAACTGCTCTTCTTCCCTTAGAGGAATATTCACCACGCAAAAACATATATATAAAAATATGCAAATCATAGTGACAAAGCATGCCAAAATGAAAAATACTTAACTGATCCATAAGTCAATTTGTGAAGGAAAGAATGTATAGGAGCATATATCACAGAGGTGATCCCCCCCAAAACAAAAACAAAAAAAGCCCTGTCAAAAAATAAAACAAAATGAACAAAAAACCCACACCAAAACAAAATCCTAATTCAAAAACAAAAACTTTCAACCACACATGCAATGAAAGCAACGGATGACAAAATCTACAAAGTCGCATGCACAAGAGGACTGGATGTAAAAAAAAAAAAAAATAATAATAATAATAAAAAGCCCATGAATGCTTACTTGTTATCCTTGAAACAAAAGAGTTTAGATTTTTGAAAATTCAAATGAAATTAAAAGTTCCGAACAAACAAGAAAACCTTTTCCTGCAAGAGACAAAACACAGACAAAATCTTGCAATACTTATCCCGTACTCCATAATCCTTATTATTTTCACAAACATGCAGTAGATAACAACATCACTAGGTGTGCTCCATAAACAGTAATAGCACTTTCAAAAGTGTGTATATAGGAAGATTAAGAATTTGAACACAAGAACAACAGACTGATAAAAAGTTATGAAACTCTTGATCGAGATGAACATTTAAGTAGCCAATGTTGAACAAAAAGTTTGAAAGTGGTGTGTGTGCGTGTGTGTGTGTGTGTGTGTGTGTGTGTGTGTGTGTGTGTGTGTGTGTGTGTGTGTGTGTGTGTGTGTGTGTTTGACAAACTCTTCAAGTTTTAACATTATTTACAGACTGGTCAGAAGAGCACAACAAAACAACACTTTTAAAAATGAAACGTCACCCCCCCAAACCCCCCCCCAAAAAAAAAACCCCACATACACACACACACTCATATACACAAACCCCAACCCACATGCACTTGCAAAAGCCCATATGTGACGCTCAACCCCATAAGTTGCATTGCACCAGAGGTACATTTTTAGTTATTGAAATATTATTAATCAGCAATAAAAAGGCTATTCAATACAAAAAACAGATTGAAAATCGGACAATTCTGTGAAAAGTTATCACAAATTGAAATGATACACACTACTGGATGTCGCCAAATGAGAAATTGACTAGTTTTTCATCATAACAGATGGTGAGAAAGAGGGCTTGGGTATTTTCAAAACACATTTTAAAGCAAAAGGAAACAAAATTACACCTTGATATTTCATTACAAAGTAGAATAATGGCTATCCTTTTATAATCCATCAAAATCTCAAAATAAAAATCCTGACCCCCACCTGCCTAAAATGGCACCTAGCGCAAAAGTGGATCGGGTGCAAAGTGACCTACTTTGTGGTGGAGCGTCACATAAGTGCAGCTATGTACCAGAGATGCCACCTGTTACCAGTCACCATCATCATCATCATTCTCAGGTTCGATTTTAGCCACTGCGGTCAATAACTGAACACTCTTCCTCTATTCACTTCAGCTCTGAAGTCCTCACTCTAGTATTATTGTTCTACGAGCCACAGCACTGTCAAAGCCAGACATACACAAAAGGGATGTACATGCTCAAAATTCTGTGCTGTCAAAGCCAGACATACACAAAGGGATGTACATGCTCAAAATTCTGTGCTGAAACAGAGAGTAATGCTGATGGCAGGAAAGTTTACATGGCTACTACCAGGTCCAGGCCCACTCCTTCAGTGTTTACAGCAAAGCGTTTAATTCACTGGGGATGGGATAGCATAATGGTCAGAACATTGCGCTCGCAATTTGACGACCCGAGTTCGACTCTCGTTGGAGAGGATTTTTACCCTGGTGTTAACATCAGTGCTGACTTCACTCTCCCCAAAAGTCTTTCGGATGAGACTGTAAACTGAGGCCCTCTGTGCAAACGCACATAAAACATCATGCGCACACATTAAATCCTGTTCCGCTTTTCGTAAGAGTAGGCCATTGTGTGCCGGTGGGAACAGATGACAAGATTTACAAAACTGCATACACATGGGGACTGGATGAAAAAAAAGCACATGAGTGCTTTTTCTATTATCCTAAACATGAAAGAATAAATAAATAAATAAATGAATAAATAAACAGCAGGACAAAAAAACAAGGTGCATTCATGAATAAATGCCATTCTTTTAGTTCATATTTTTCATCAAATTTTTGTTAAATATATTTATACTTTTATACTGATGCCTTTCAACATGATCAAAATGATTCGAATATCAACATAATTCAACCCCCCCCCCCTCCCCCACTTCTTTCCACCCCCCTCCCCAACCTTCCTCCTCCCCTAGATCTTGATATGTCTGCCAAAGAAAAACAAAATAATACTCTCTAAAATGCAACCATCATATTCCACACAATGCCCTACAAAGGAACCTCCAACCAACTCCTACGCCAGTTATCTGTTCATTAAAAGTTGATTTTTTTCTTTTGGGACTGAACAAAATACTAGTAATTGGTTGTTTATGGTGTAAAATAAAACTGTGAAGAAAAAAGAGATGAGATTTAAACAAAGACATGCTGCATTTTATTCCCCTCTCCCTCCATACTCCCCAACCATGCCCAACCAACCCGCTAACACATGTATACACATGTGTGTGTGTGTGTGTGTGTGTGTGTGTGTGTGTGTGTGTGTGTGTGTGTGTGTGTGTGTGCGCACGTGCATGTATGCATGCACTGTGCATTCGTGCATATCTGTGTTGTTTATTTCCTCCAGATGCAACTTAACATTCTGGAAAATGGTGCAAGCATTTTTCCTTTCAACTTCATCACCATCCATTTGAGATAAAACACAAAAAAAGATTAGTAACAAAAAACTCCTCTTTTTTTCCTCTCCCAAAATGGGGCTGGCTTGTCGACCTATGTCATCCAGACCTTTACTCTGTTCACCGGCACTAAACATACAAAATCACAACAGGGGTATCACAGTTGAAATAATACACTCAGTACGGATGCTTGAAGGAGAAAAAAACGAAATGAATAAAACTTCAGATATATATTTACACACAAGATGTAAGACCTTCACTGAATATCAACTCGCTCTCTCTTTTCAACCCTTCCCTGCCCCTCCCCTCCCCCTTTCTTTTCAAAAGAAAATCTTGAAATAAAATAACCAAAATAACCTAAGCTGAAAATAGGTTCTGGCTGTCATTAAATCAAGTTTTATTAACATTAGAACGAATAAAAAAGTACAAATTCCAAAGCAGATAAATTGTAGACATACACAGGACAAAACAAAACTCTTTTCCAACACAAATTACACAGATAAAAAAAAACATTGTATGACCTCATGGCAGAAAAGCTTTGCAGAATTAAAAGCACACAGAAGAGAGGGAAAAATTTGCTTTGGTGTCAAAAAAAGTATATAGATCAAAACTGCTCATGAAAAATGCACTTGGAATATCCAATTTCCACGATATCAACTGCTTAACGATAAACACTAGAAGACAAATGGGGAAAAAGGAAATGAGAAAGTAACAAAACGATCTGAAACGCTTAAGATTTCTCATGTGTATTTGATGAACGTTTCATGTGATCAGATCCAGTATTTACACGCCCACAACATGTTTTACTCGTTTATAAACACATAAAAAAATTCAACAACAACAAAAATCTGTAAAAATTGGAAGGCAGTTTCCAGAAACCAGCCTGCCTCTCATTATCACCTTTTACAACTCTACAAACCACCCCCACTCCCCCCCCTAACCACCTCTCCCCCCCCCCCAAAAATGGAGAAAATGTTCAGCAAGTACAAAAGTTACACAAGACGCTCACTCTCCACGCAGGCTGTTCAATACTGTACTAGTGCAGAGGTGCTACTCCACACACACACATACACACACACACAAAAAAAAAAAAACCCAAGCAACCCACGAAGACTGACAGCTCCCAGCCCCCACAAGAAGGGAGGGGTGGGAGGTGGGAGGAGGGAAGGGACTCTTAAATGGTCTCCAGGATGTCAGTTCTCTCGATGGACAAGCTGAGGCTCTTGTGACTGATGCGCTCGTGGGGCTGGTGCTCCGCTCCCCCAGGGACTGGTGACTGGGGGTACTGGCCACTAACGTAGGGACGTCCTCCCTCTGGCCGCCGCCTCCTTGTCTATCAACTCCAGCTGACCCTGGCTGTAGCGAATCACCGGCCGCGGGTTCGGGGCTTCCATCGACCCTGACCTTGCCATAGCGCTCAGGTCGCAACATGATTTCATCTTAGGGGCTGCTTCCGCAGTTGTTGCCGCTGCTGGTGAGAGCGGAGGTTCTAACTGGTGTTCTGCAGCAACCTCGGTGGAAGGGGCTGGGGGTTGGGGTTGGGGGTGGGGTTGGGGTTGGGGGTAGGGGTGGGGTAGGGCCGGGGTGGGGGTGGAGATGGGGCTGGAGCCAGGCGCGGGGCGGGCAGGATGGAAGGCTGGCAGTAGGGGGGCATGATGACGTTGGTGGTGGTGGTGGTGATGAAGGTGCAGGAGGGCACGGTGAAGTTGCAGTTGATGTTGTCGCTCAGCTTGCAGGGCGGCTCGTAGTAGTTGGTCTGTAAGCTGTGGGACACGGAGAGAGAGAGAGAAAGGAGGCAGGTTAGGGTGAAAGGGGTTTTTATGTAGGAGGTATTGTTCAGTTGTGTAATGTGTGATAAATAAACACAGGGCTTCAGTTTATAGTCTCATCCGAAGTGTGTGTGTGTGTGTGTTTGTGTGTTTTATTTATTTCATTTATTTTATTCTTTTATATCGAGGATAATGGATAATGTGTGTGTGTGTGTGTGTGTGTGTGTGTGGTGTGTGTGTGTGTGTGTCAGTGTGTGTGTGTGTGTGTGTGTGTGTGTGTGTGTGTGTGTGTGTGTGTGTGTGTGTGTGTGTGTGTGCATGTGTGTGTGCGCCGTGGACAGGAAGGAGGAAAGAGCCATGTTAGGGTGAAAGGTTTTAACGTAGGATGTATTGTTCAGTTGTGTAATGTGTAAAAAATACAGGGCCTCGGTTTATAGTCTCATCCGAAGTGTGTGTGTGTGTGTGTGGTGACAAATGAGGTTCTTGACCTCTGCGACAAAAGAAGAGAACTTAAAAAACAAAAGTTCACAAGTCAAGAAGCTTACAAGAAGTACATGGACAGCCACAGAGAAGTGAGGAAAAAGATGAGAGAAGCCAAAGAAGCGTGGATAGAAGAACAATGCAACAACATCGAAGCTGGAATGACCAAGGGAAACAGCAAAACAGCTTACGACACTTTGAAAGCACTAACGAAAACCACACAGCCTAAAGCCTCTGTTATTGAAGACAAAGAAGGAAATCTTTTAACGGAAAACAATGCCATCCTCCAACACTGGACAGAATACTGTGAGGGATTGTACAACTACCCACTACGCCCAGATACCAACATAGTTTCTGACAAACCCCCTGAACGCCAAGATAAAGACCCACCAATACTAAGGTGTGAAGTAGATGCAGCTATTAAATAATTGAAGAAGGGGAAGTCCCCTGGAATCGATAACATCCCAGCTGAACTCATAAAAAATGGAGGGAATGAAACAGCAAGGCGATTCACAGAACTTTGTCAGAAGATCCACGACACCAAAGAATGGCCAAAAGAATGGACACAGTCTCTTGTAATACCCCTGCCAAAGAAAGGAAACCTCAAGCAATGCCAGAACTACAGAACCATCAGTCTCATAAGTCATCCTAGCAAGATCATGCTGCAGGTAGTCCTCAACAGACTGAAAAACCAAGCGGAAAAACTGGCAGAAGAACAAGCGGGCTTTAGACCAAAACGCAGCACAATGGAACAAATTTTCAATCTGAGAATTCTGATAGAGAAGCATCTCCAACACCAAAAAGACTTGTACCACAATTTCATAGACTTCAAAAAGGCCTTTGACAGGGTATGGCATGACGGCCTCTGGCAAGTACTCAGGCACTTCAACATTGACAGCTGCCTAATTGAAGTCATCAAGGCTCTGTACGAGAACACAAAAAGTGCAGTTTTCATGAACAATCACGTGGGCAAGTTCTTCAAGACCACGGTTGGGGTTCGCCAGGGCTGCCTTCTCTCACCTGTACTCTTCAACCTCTTCCTCGAAAACATCATGACAGAGACACTGCAAAACCACCACACTTCCATCTCCATTGGTGGAAGACACCTTTGCAACCTCAGATTTGCAGATGACATTGACCTCATGGGCAGCAGCAAACAAGAACTGCAAATCCTCACAGACAATTTAACAGATCGAGCGAGCGCATACGGCATGGAGGTCAGTACAGAGAAATCAAAGATCATGGTCAACAGCGCAAGTAATGACATCACGGAAATAAAGATGAATGGAGAAATACTAGAAGAGGTGAGCCAATTCAAATACTTAGGCTCCATCCTAACAAAAGATGGCACATCAAACAATGAAGTGAAAGCTCGCATTGCAACAGCAACATCTGCTCTAGTCAGACTCCAGAGGATCATCAGAAGCAACAACATCAGCTTCTGCACCAAATACCACCTTTACAAATCCCTCGTGATATCTATCCTCCTATATGGCTGTGAATCATGGACTCTGACAGCAGAGTTAGAGAGGAGAATCCAAGCATTCGAGAACAAGTGCCACAGAAGACTCCTCAAAATATCATACAAAGAACACAAGACCAATAACTATGTGAAAGAAGAAATCAAAAAGCGTGTGGGCCCCCAAGAGCCTTTGGTCTCCACCATAAAGAGGAGAAAGCTGATGTGGTTTGGTCACACCACAAGACACAACACCCTAGCAAAAACCATCCTGCAAGGAACAGTCGAGGGCAAGAGAAGAAGAGGCCGCCAAAAGAAATCATGGGTTGACAACATCAAAGACTGGACCGCCCAACCCCTGCAACACCTCCTGCTAGCCACACAGGATCGTGAAGCATGGAAAAAGATCTCTGTTGCGTCCTCTCTCATGTCCCCCCTACGTCCTTTGGGACATGGGACTGAGTGTGTGTGTGTGTGTGTGTGTGTGTGTGTGTGTGTGTGTGTGTGTGTGTGTGTGTGTGTGTGTGTGTGTGTGTGTTGTGTGTGTGTGTGTGTGTGCGCGCGCACATGCACGAGTGAATGCATACGTGTGTAAATATATTTTATTATTTGTTGATACTATTCAGGAATGATTGCAAGAATGCAAATTATTTGAATGCATGTGCTTTGGTTCGTTTGCTTTACAAGATTCAGAGTTACAGCGTTTTTTCTTTGTCTTCCTTTGCTAGAATTCCAATGTTCATCAATGGTGAGATTTTGTGTATGCGACCGTTTTTACCCATCATTAAGGTAGCCACATTCCGACTTTGGGTATAACACTATATAAACTCTATACTACATTATAACCATTATTATCATCACTGTTATCACTAGTCTGCCTCTTTTACTCATGTTTTAAAAGTTATATTACAGAACCAGTTCTGGAAGTGTGTTAAGTTGTCCCCTTCTCTTTTCAATGTGCACAGAGTGTGGCGGTGGTCACTTACTTGTTCTGAAGATACGCCGGCTTTTCCCCATCCCACGTCTCCATTTCTAGCATACTGTCACACGGCATGTCTTCATCGTCGGCTGGAGCAGGATCCGTCTGCAACATTCAGCAATCACAGCAATCACTGTCAGTTCTTCTTTGTCGAACCCTCTGAAAGCAACGATTGTCATATGAGCAAAAATGCGTTGTGCTGTCTTTAATGCCTTCATTCCACCAGATCTTGACATGTATCCTACTGCAAATGAGACATTCTCATTTTCATTATGACATCACAGTAGAACACAATGTTTGAAAAGTTATGAAGATGAAACTTCGATCGACAATGAAAAAATTTAAAAGGAAGAAACTGAAGAATCTCAAGTGAGAGACGGTCAAAGTTTGGAGGACCAAGGAAGGGGGGGGGGGTGTCTTGTCAAGTGCGTTAACTGGTTTCTGTTTTTATGTACTGGTTAAAATAGTCATTACAAAGGAAATTTCATTTTGAGTTATTTTTTGTTGTAAGATAAATAAAACACTCTGCCACATGCATTTTCCCAATTTCAATACAAAGAACCCTATAGCTTTTCTGTTATGATTTTTTTTATTGGGTCATCCTCTTTTCGAGTCATAAACTAAAAATTGCTTGGCATGGGTTGCTAATCACCCCTTTTACTTGGTATAAGGTTAAAGATGTAGTCTGGTTGTAGTCTGTTAGCTGGTATAATCTTTATTTATTTTCTTTTATTGTCTTATTTCAAAGATAATGGAATAAGCACTCATGTGCTTTTTATCTCCAGTCCCCGTGTGTATGCAATTTTGTCATCTGTTCCCTCCAGCACACAATGGCATACTCTTCCAAAAAGCAGAACAGGTTTTAACTGTGGACAGGATGTTCTGTGTGAGTTTGCAAACTGGACCTCAGTTTCCAGTGCCATCCGAAGGACATTTGGAAGAGTGGAGTCAACAGAATTAACTCCAGAAAAAAGTTTCCTCTAACAGGGTTCAAACCCCAGGTCCCGCCAAAA
>JASPKP010003276.1:7500-10000 GCA_030674155.1 Stramonita haemastoma
TCTTTTGCTCCGTTGCCCTTTGCTTGACTCGGGGGGGGGGGGGGGGGGGGGGGGGAGTGTGAGTTAAATGTGTGTGTGTGTGTGTGTGTGTGTGTGTGTGTGTGTGTGTGTGTGTGTGCGTGCGCGCGCTTTTAGAACTGGCAAGGATTTCTCTGACAACTTGTTTTTTTCAATTCCCCCCTTTCTTTAAAAAAGCAAGCCCCAAAGACAGCAGCAGTAAATTTACTTGCCATGTGTGTTTCCTTGTCTTTGAAAAATGTGGCTTGCATTGAGATAGAGAAACATGCAAGATGTTTTTGCATATTGGAGGGTATTTGTATGATCTTGGATCCTTTGTTTTATGAGTTAGGAGAATAAGTGTGTGTAATATGTTTGTGTGGGAGTGTGTGTTTATTTTTATTTTATTTATTTATCTTATTTATTCTTTTTTATCGAGGATAATGGAATAAACACTCATGTGCTTTTTTACATCAAGTCCCCAAGTATATGCAGTTTTGTAAATTTTGTTATCTGTTCCCACTAACACACGATGGCCTACTCTTACAAAAAGCGGAACAGGATTTAACGTGTGTGCAAGATGTTCTGCGTGCGCTCGCACACGGGGCCACGGTCTATAGTCTCATCCGAAGGACTTAAGGGTAGAGTGGAGTCAGCACAGATGTTAACTCTAGAGGAAAAATCCTCTCAAACGGGAATCAAACCCGGGTCGTCAAATTGCGAGCGCAATGTTCTGACCACTAAGCTATCCCGTCCCCCCCTTGTGTGTGTGTGTGTGTGTGTGTGTGTGTGTGTGTGTGTGTGTGTGTGTGTGTGTGTGTGTGCGTCCGTGTGTGTGTGTGCGCCAGCACGCGCGCGTGTGTGTGCGTGCGTGCGTGCGTGAGTGCGCGCGCGCGCGCGCGCGCGCGCGCGCGTGTGTGTGTGTGTGTGTGTGTGTGTGTGTGTGTGTGTGTGTGTGTGTTTCTCTGTGTGTGTGTGTTTTGTGTGTGTGTGTGTGTGTGTGTGTGTGTGTGTTTCTCGCGAAGTGTGTATGGTTTTTTTCTGCTCTTTTTACTACTACCAGGATATCCGTTTCACTTCCAAACATTATTGCAATTCCTTGCTTTTGTCTTAGTCGACTCAGCAGTGATATTTACAAGCCAGGTGTATTTTGTTGTCTTGAAAAATGTGTATTGAATTGGCATGCAGGATGGTGTATGTGTTGGGAAGTATTTGCCTTATCTTCCTTTTCATGTTTTCTTAGTTTTCCGAAAGATTGTTTGGTGAGTGAGCTAGAGAGAGGGAGAGAGGGAGAGAGAGAGACAGAGACAGAGACAGAAAGAGAGAAACAGAGAGAGAGACAGAGACACAGACAGACAGACAGACAAAAAGAGCGATAGAGAGAGAAAGAATGAGAATGTGTGTACGTGCGTGCGAGTGTGTGTGTGTGTGCGTGCGTGCATGGGTGCGTGTTTTGTGTGTGTGTGCGTGCGTGCAAGCGTGCGTTCTTGCGCGCGTGTGTGTGTTTTGTAAGCACGTCCACAGAAGTCAAACTCAAAGTTCCATTTCAGATTGTAAACTAAAGAAGCAGTAGTGTATGTATGTATGTATGTATGTATGTATGTATGTATGTATGTATGTATGTATGTATGTATGTATATATGTATGTATGTATGTATGTATGTATGTATGTATGTATGTATGTATGTATGTATGTATGTATGTATGTATGTGTGTGTGTGTGTGTGTGTGCGCGCGTGCATGCATGTGTGTGTGTGCGTGACTGTGTGTATGTACGTGTGTGTGTGCGCGCGCGCGTGTGTGTGTATGTGTGTGTGTGCATCCATGCATGTGTGTGTCCTTCTCTTTTCTCTACCATAGAATCAGTTTTCCTAGCACCAGTGTTCCCATTCCTTGCTTTGTTTTAAAAGACCAAACCAGTAGATATAGTTGCCATGTGAATTTTGTTGTCTTTGAAAACGTGTCTTGCGCGCGCTAAGATACAGAACAGGCAGGAGGGTTTATACGCGGGAAAATATTTGTCTTGTCTTGTTCCTCTGTTTTTTGTTGGTGTAGATTATTAATCTTTAATAAATCTGAAAGGGAAGAAAGAAGGAAAGAGACGGAGAGAGATGAGAGAGAGAGAGAGGAGAGAGAGAGGAGAGAGAGGATGAGAGTAGAGGAGAGAGAGAGTGTGTGTGTGTGCATGTCTCTGTGTGTCTGTGCGCGCGCGATGTGAGAGTATGTGTGCTTGTCTGTGTTTGTGTTTGTATATGTGTGTGTGTGTTTGTGTGTGTTTCTATGAGTGAGTAAGTGAGTGAGTGAGTGAGTGAGTGTGTATGTGTGTGTTTGTGTGTGCACGCACACGTGTATGTATGTGCGCTTGTGTGTGTGTGTGTGCGACTGCATGCACAGACGTGCAAGCACGCCCCTGCTTTTGTGTATGTGCATGTATGTGAGTGTATGTGTGTGTGTCTGTGTGTCTGTGCGCGTATGTGACTGTAAGTGCATGGTGAGTGTATAA
>JASPKP010003277.1:5000-7500 GCA_030674155.1 Stramonita haemastoma
TGTTTCTAGATTAGGTTGGGTAGTAAACGGAGGGATTTTGTGGAAGAAAGTTGACTCGTGTTATGGGTATAGTGGTATGAAAAATGGCTGTTTGGAAGAAACTTTTAGAGTGATGGGAGAAAATTCCGTTTGAGAAGGCAAAAATGGAAATGTTCACTGAACTGAAGTTGTGGGAGTTCTGGCATTCTCTGCTTCGATGGGGACCAAGTGAATTTGAGTGAGAGGGCATGGAACGAATGTGTGCTTAGGTAGCAACTCTGTGTGTGTGTGTGTGTGGGGTGTGGGTGTGTGTGTGTGTGTGTGTGTGTGTGTGTGTTTATTTTATTTATTTTTTTATTTCTATTTATTTTATTATTTTAAAAAGACTAGCAGACAATAGGTATTATGAAGTATGCATATTTTTGTTTTTGTGTTCTTTCCCACTTATGAAAAACACTCTTTCACATCTTTATTGATTGGTTATCTAATGAAAATCCTTCTTGTACTAGCATTTAGTGAATCCAGGATCTGATGAAATGTTTGCTTTAAAGTTTTGGTGTGTGGGTAAGGGAATGTACATAGTTTATTGTTGAAAGATCTGAGTGCTTATATATATATATATATATATATATATATATATATATTATATATATATATTCATTTGGGCTTGCTTTATTGCCTGCAATATATTTACTTATTTTCCCACCATAGAACTTGAATTTAACAAATGGTGATCAAACATTTTGTTTGTTCTAGAAATCTCATAATCTACTGTCCCTATTTCTGCCATTGTGTCAGAACATTTTTTTCCAGTTAAAATTCAGAATCCTGGAAGTCAGAATGCGGATACCTTCAGGGTGGGTAAAAACACAGTCACACACGCAAAATCTCTCCATTGGTGAACCTTGGAGCTGTAGACAATTAACTGGAACAAAACAAAACAAAAGAAAAAAAAAAAAACAATGCCAGGCTGGGAAATATTGGTTATTGAAGACTTGTTTTTGGATCAACAAGACTCCCATCCATATGCACACACACATTCTTGTGCACACACGCACACGCAACACACACACACACACACACACACACATTCATGTGCACACACACTTTCATGTGCACACAACACACACACACACACACACACACACACACACACACACACACACACACACACACACACACGCACGCATTCTAGATATTCAAATTCACTCTTAGCCACTTAACGCTTATTATGATTATGTGAGATATGCTGTGTTGTGTGTGGTGTAGTTTATTTCATTCTTGAAGATTCAAACAACCTTTCATGGTCTTGTAGAGGAGCAGCTGTGTGCCGCCATTTCTCCACTTTCCCTGACCTCCCGCGACAGGCTGTTTTTTAACACAGTCTGGCTGGGGATACTCTTAGTCTTATTTATTATTTATGTATTTATTTATTTATTCTTTTATATCGAGGATAATGGAATAAGCACTTGTGTGCTTTTTTACATCCAGTCCCCTCATGTATGCAGTTGTGTAAATCTTGTCATCTGTTCCCACCGGCACACGATGGCCTACTCTTACGAAAAGCGGAACAGGATTTATTGTGTGCGCAAGATGTTCTGCTTGCGTTCGCACACGGGGCCTCGGTTTAAAGTCTCATCCGAAGGACTTTTGGGGAGAGCAGAGTCAGCGCTGATGTTAACTCCTGAGGAAAAAATCCCCTCCAACGGGAATCTCACTGAAGTTGTGATGCGTAAAGCACGCTGCTCCTCTTGTTGCCATAGATATCCAGCTGCTGTGTACACGTCTTTTCACTCCTTAGTTAGGATTCCATGCAGATGAGGCATAAATCGTCTTCTTTGTCGTCGATTGCTCATTATTGTCTGTCATATGAGCGAAAATGCGTTGCATATTCTGATATCATCAGCCAGATCATTGTGGTGTAACCAGCCAGCTCCTTTCATTCCTGTGATAAGTCATGCAGGTGTCTTCTCACAAAATGGCCCACAGCTAGTAAATCCAGCATAACTCTGATCACTCAGTCAAGGGTCCGGGGCCCAGTGCTAAAGTTAACCCCCTTCCTTTCCACCAAGTCCCAAGTGTGGTCAGTTTCTGCTGTGATTAGCGCCAGTTGGGATGGAATAAATAGCAGCCGAGAGGAGCTGAAAGTGGAGGAAACTGACAGCTGTGGGCTCTGACTGACTGTTGTTGCTAACTAGTTTTAGACACTAACACCCTCCCCCCCCCCCTTCCCCCAAAGGTTTTTTTGTTGCTAGAGTTGTGTTCGTGTGATCTCATAGATATCGGGCTCTTGTGTTGATTTATATACCCTGTGTTGACAAAGTACGTATTTTATTCTTTGTGCGTTGTGTGTGTGGTGGGGGATAGAAGGGGGGGGGGGGGTCATATTTTGTTTGCTTTGGCATTGCATCTGACTAAACTGATCTGGTTTTTATCCTTGTGTATCGTTTTTCAGATCTCACTATTCAGTGGACAGATGTGAACACGTGCATGCTTTTTTGTGTGTGTGTATGGGTAGATT
>JASPKP010003278.1:5000-17500 GCA_030674155.1 Stramonita haemastoma
TTGAAAATAAAGGGCATAATGTTTTTGAATACAGGAAAAAATCTAAAACACGTTCAGATGAGTGTGTGCGTACCTACATGCGTGGGTGCTCACACTGGATATGTGTGTGTGTGTGTAGGGGGGGAATGCGTGCCCCGACTTTTACCCCCAAGCATCCCAGTTCCTCCCTGTCTGTACACGCTCTTTAAAGATGGAAATTGAAGGCTTTCCTTTCGCGTGGAACAAGCTCTGACTCTTTGGAAGCAATCTCAGAGGAAAGCGGACGTCTGAAGATGGAGCGTTGGAGCAGTTTTTAGAAAAAGAACCTGACTGAATGGCCCGGCCAACTCTTAAACTTCCCTCTGCCCAGGGCTGCTTAAAGTAACGGCGAATAGTCGGCTCCTGTCGTCCTCTGTACATCTCTTCTCTTTCTCTTTGATGTATGTGTATCTGTACTTGCTAATTCTGTCTGTCTGTCTGTCTGTCTGTCTGTCTGTCTGTCTGTCTGTATGTATGTATGCATGTATGTATGTATGTATGTATGTATGTATGTATGTATGTATGTATGTATGTATGTATGTATGTATGTAGTATGTATGTATGTATGTATGTATGTATGTATGTATGTATGTATGTATGTATGTATGTATGTATGTATGTATGTATATATGTATGTATGTGTAAACTTATGTCTCTTTAGACCCACTCTGTCCAGTATAGCTGGTTTGACGGGCCTTGGCTTCCGAAGTGAATCGTCTGGTCAAAATTAAAACCGAAGTAAAAGCGATAATAAAAAATATGTATCTTTTAGAAAACTCACAAAGTATATCTAATGTCTATCAAAAGATGATCGCAATGCTGTTTGCTGACAACCGTAAGCTTGCAGTGGCAAAAATCTTGATCCATTGTCAAGATTAGCAGATTTGCATTGCAAATGTTTCTGTATTGTCGAAAACAATTGAATAAGTCTTTAAATATGAAATCAAGGTAAGAATGACAATAACCAAAGTAGTGTCTAAAAAATAAGAGGAGACAGCTATCTAGGTGCAATATGACAGGGACAGTTTACTTCTGTTTCTTGTATTGGGTTATTGGGTTTCTGCCGTTAACAAAAAACAGCTTGAACGTTCTGATGACATGATTCTTTTTTTGTACGTTAATATTAAAAAAAAAGATAGATATTAACAACGATGATGATGATGATGATTATGGTGATAATAATAATTATGATAATAGTAATAATACTAATGATTATAAACACAGTGATAATGATGATACAGCACTTAACCTGTATGGAAATGTTGGCATTCTCGATTATACTGAAAGTTGGCTGTGAAAGGCAGCTTATTCCTAATGTCAGTATTCCGCACCTCCACTAGTGTTGTTCCCCAGTCAGTTACCAAAATTCTGGCTGCTTTGGCCTCAACTTTGTCTGCTAACACAAGTTCTTACACCAACTTTCTTTCTTCAATCTATTTTCTGTAGTTCTGTCTGCTAACACAAGTTCTTACACCAACATTCTTTCTTCAATCTATTTTCTGTAGTTCTGTCTGCTAACACAAGTTCTTACACCAACTTTCTTCAATCTATTTTCTGTAGTTCTGTCTGCTAACACAAGTTCTTACACCAACTTTCTTCAATCTATTTTCTGTAGTTCTGTCTGCTAACACAAGTTCTTACACCAACTTTCTTCAATCTATTTTCTGTAGTTCTGTCTGCTAACACAAGTTCTTACACCAGCTTTCTTCAATCTATTTTCTGTAGTTCTGTCTGCTAACACAAGTTCTTACACCAACTTTCTTCAATGTATTTTCTGTAGTTCTGTCTGCTAACACAAGTTCTTGCACCAACTTTCTTCAGTCTATTTTCTGTAGCCTTGTCTGCGAACACAAGTTCTTACACCGACTTTCTTCGAACTCCTTGTCGTCACTCTTATACTGTCCTTCAAGTCTTCAGACCTCTACGCAACCAAAAAAAAAAATTCGAAGGCTATGTATATTGAACAGCTTGCTGTCTCAGTCACTGTTCGGAGTGTGATAGCAGAAAGGGTCGCTGTAGTGAAAGGTCTGCTCAGCCATCGTTGTGGACATCATTCACTTAGCTGGTATTGGTCTGTGACTGGCGCAACCATCGTTGTGGACATCATTCGCTTAGCTGTTATTGGTCTGTAACTGGCGCAACCATCGTTGTGGACATCATTCGCTTAGCTGTTATTGGTCTGTGACTGGCGCAACCATCGTTGTGGACATCATTCACTTAGCTGTTATTGGTCTGTGACTGGCGCAACCTGTGTTGGTGACTCCATTGCTCTCAGGATGCTGTTGCAGAAGGAAAACCATGCTTTAAAATTCTGTCTGGTGTGTCTTTGCATCAGACATCTCTGCTTACAGCTTCTCCACAACCTTTTCAGGACTCTTACTTCCCGAAAAGTCGAGGAAGGCTGTATACAGGCTGCCAAAAAGCAGCCTTCGGTATTGACTTGGCAATGAGCTGCCACCTTAACGCTTTGCCAGCCAGCTGCTCTGCAGTCTCCCTGCTTCTCTCTGGAGACATGCCAAGGTATCTTGCTGTCATGTCTTGTCACCTAGCGTCTCACTCGTATGGTCCTGGGGGACTAGAGTTTCACTGCGCCAAGTAGATAGAATCACAGAGAGAACATACCACGTTGGTAGATTGACATTTCATCCTTGAAATTCTTTGGCATCATTGATTTAGTATAGTAAATTTTTTTAAGATTACAGACCACCCTCGCTTTTAATGCATGATGGCGGTTATTTGAGTTTGTTCACATAACAACATTGTATACTATTAACGGTTTTCGTACTACTATGCAGCAAAGTAGACTAGCCTATGTTAACACTTTTCTCTGTATTCCAATTTTCTTGACTTGTTGGCAATCTGATCTATGGTCTCGAAAGTTTATGCAAGAGAGTGATGTAGTCTAGCGTCTGTCTCGGAATGTTGGAAAATATAACCTTTTTAAAAGATGCTGACTACATTTTATACTTTATTGTATTAGTGTATTGTCGTTGGACAGAGGTCACAACTACCACCCAAGGACACAAAACCTTGTACAATTCGCTTGTGTCTCTCAATTTAAAAAGAGAAACACGGCGTTGTGCCTCTACTCCATCCGCAGGGGAGACAATTAAGACTACTCCATCCCATTTTGATTCCGCTCTTTCACCCCTTTCGCAAAACCCAGAGTGCTCATAAATTTGCTGTAGACATATGTCTGAGGCATGTATGAGCAGGTCTGTATAAATGTTCTTGTGAAAACGTAAACCTCTCTTGTCAAAAACACGGTTGGTCCACGTCATTCATGTCGTCAGGTACCTACCTCTTTTTGTCTGACTCTTTCTCATCCATGTACAGTCACACAAACCAGTCAGCAACAGCTATCACTGAATCGAGATGCTTTGACAGATGCACAGTCTGTTCTCTTCATCCATTGTCACGGAAACAAGGAGTTTTTTTCTCAACTTTTCCCATACTTAGAACATAACAGTTTGGGCAGTTCTCGGCTGTTAGTAGCCAACAGACGAAGATGAGTTTTGTGAGGCCAAACTCTGTAAATGAATTGAACGACAGGAGTTATTTTCTAGCCATTTAAAAACAAATTCAGCTCTTATTTATACTATAAATTGTATACCAGTGTCAGTCACAGTAGATTTCCCTGCGCGAAATTCGGGCTGCTTTCCCTGAGGAGAGCGCCTTGCCACAAGAGCAGCGCCACCCAGTGTTTTTTCTGTTCCTGTCTGCATGTGTATTTGTTTCGTTACCAGAGTGGCTTCATTTTTTTTTACAGAGTTTTCGGGGGATAATCATTTTATTGCTGTGGGTTCTTTCATATGCACTGAAATCATCACATCCTACCAAAGTCCAGCACTTTATTCAGTACCTGTGAAATTCTGCTCCCTCGAGTTTTGTTTTTCCTGACTGATCTTATTCGCACTGTTTCTATCGGAGAAAGTGAGTGTGCCACGTGTCCTAAACCATGATGCCTGTGAAGGCTCTTTTCTCGGGCTAGCTGTTTGTGCCGAATGGTTGTTCAGTTCTGGTGTTGCCAGCTGTCCTTCCATACTGTACACAACTTTTACTGTAAGACTTTTCTGCTGAATCAACCAGGATTTTTTTTTGTAAAAACCTGATTTACTGGCATGAGGAGATAGGCTGTTTGTATACAACATGGCAGCGCATCAATAAGCTTAAATTCTCGATAACGCTCTAAAAATTTTACCTTAATGATGAAAAAAAAACACAAGAGCATTTACTTATGTCGGAAGAAATGTCCAGGTAATCAATTTCTTCCTCATCTCTCTAAAATCCTGCCAGTGGTCCTGTGCTGTCTGTCTTTGATCATGTTCTTTACATTCGTCATGCTATCTTTGATCAAAACCTTAGCTTTGACAATCCCATTTCAAGCATATGTAAGGTACTTTGTATTGAGCTGAGCAGAAATAGTTCCATTTGACATTTTCTGTTTGTAGAGGCAAAATTAGATGTTCATTTGTGTTTGTTTGTTTTTCATAGATGTTCATTTGTGTGTTTGTTTTTTTCAGATATTAGCTTTTCCTGGTTCACGTTTGCAAACACAACGGCAAAAATATCTCCTTGCAAGCTGTGTTAAAAACATTGCTGCCCATTCTATGTTTCTAGTTCTCTAAATTTAATCGCGCTCCTTCCTATGTTTTTACTCACTGGTTTCCTCCATAAAAACAACGCTCTGTACATGGGTGCTTGGATATTGGAGTTTTCCCAGATATGCCGATTCCCTTATTGATATTATTTTTAAGCCTGTATTTTAAACAATAATGTACTCTTTTGATGAGATTTTTGTTTTCAGATTTCAATATCTGAAACAAAATAAAAACCTTAGGAAAATATCCTGTTCTCTTTTGTAGCCCATCTTGTTTAAATCACACTGCCCTCTACATCCATACCCTCTGGGTCTTTTTCTCCTTTCAAATGGCATCGAAAATCCGACCTGCTTCGACATAACTCGTGAATCCACTCTTTTTGTCCTGCTAACTCTTTCCATTGCTTTTATCTCTTCAGGTATCTGGCCACGTCTGTTTGATGTCCGGCCGGTAGGAATGGAATGATGTGATTGCGGCTATGTGCCTGCATGCGTGAAATGAGCTTGGTGGTGTGTGTCGGTGTCAATCGGCAGTTTGTGAGCGTTGCGAGCAGCAGTTACCGCAACAGGGTCATGCCAATGTTTGTTATTCTTTAGTGCCGGTTTCCTTGTTACACACAGCAGATTTGTCGGTAGTCTTTCAGATGAGACTCTAAACCCAGGCTCAGTGTGCGAACCCACACGTAGCATCTTGCGCACATGTTAAAACCTGTTCTGTCTTTCAGAATAGCAGGCCATTTCGTGCCAGTAAGAACAGATAGCAAAGTTACAAAAACACAGGCACTCTGGTGTTGTGTTTAGATACCATCCCCGAAGTAAAAACACGGCTACCTTAATGGCGGGTAAAAACAGTCGCATAAGCAAAATTTCACCATTGGTTAACATCCCAGCTCTAGCCGATGAACGAAAAAAAAAAAAAGATTTGTCGGTGACATTCAAGCTGCTGACCTTGGTCAGATACATCACAACAGTGCGGCATGTCACCACCCAATTTTTGTTGTTGTTGTTGGGCCTTCCGCAGCTTAACAATCTTCACCACACTTGGTCCAGTCGGTGTTTGTTGTTGTCGTTTATGTTGTTGTTATTATCCTTGTTTTTTTTCTTGTTGTATTTACTCTGATACCGTGGATACACATTGTATTGTATTGTATTGTTTTGTATTGTATTGTATACAGCCCTGCAGACGACAAGGTCATTATCCTTGGGGATTTCAATGCTAGAGTTGGCCGAGATTCAGAAGCCTGGAAGGGAGTTCTGGGGAAACATGGAGTTGGGAATTGCAATGACAACGGGCGTCTCCTGCTAGAGTTCTGCACTGAACTGCAGTTAATCATCACTAACACAATCTTCCAGCAGGACAGTCTAAAAACAACCTGGATGCATCCTCGGTCCAAACATTGGCACCTCATAGACTACGTCTTAGTGCGCCAGAAAGACCAAAGTGATGTCTTGCACACCAGAGTGATGCCCAGTGCAGAATGCCACACAGACCACCGCCTCGTGCGATGCAACCTCAGCCTTCACATCAAGCCAAAGTCAAAACGAGGAGGTCCCCCCAGAAAGAAACTCCAGGTTGGCAGCCTCAAGTCCGCTGAAGTGAAAGCTGAGCTACAGTCCAACCTCCAGTCAAAGCTGGAAGTCGAGGACTGCCCCTCTGACCCCTGTCCAGAAACGCTCTGGACCCGCCTAAAAACTGCCATCCTGCAGACCTCTGCAGAGGTCTTGGGCTTTTCCACTAAGAAGAACAAGGACTGGTTCGACGAAAATGACCAAGAAATACAAGATCTGCTGGCGAAGAAGAGAAGTGCCCGCCAGGCTCACCTTGCACAACCATCTTGTCCAGCAAAGAAAGCTGCCTTTCGTCTTACATGCAGCAACCTCCAGCGCCAGCTTAGAGTTATCCAAAACGAGTGGTGGACTAACCTTGCCCAGAAAACTCAGCTCTGCGCTGACACAGGTGACTACAGAGGCTTCTACGAAGCTTTGAAGGCAGTTTATGGACCCTCTCACCAAGTGTTGAGTCCTTTGCGCAGCACTGACGGCCAGGCACTCCTCACAGACAAGATGTCCATATTGAACCGCTGGGCTGAACACTTTCAAACCCTCTTCAGCGCTGATCGCACTGTTGATGACGCAGTGATCCAACAGATCCCACAGCAACCAGTGAAAGAAGAACTGGACGAGGCCCCAAACCTGGAAGAGGTAACTAAAGCATAGAACAACTGAAGAGTGGGAAGGCTGCAGGCGTCGACGGTATTCCACCAGAATTATGGAAAAACGGGGGGCAAACACTGCACTGCAAGCTCCATGAATTTTTTGTCTGCTGCTGGGAGCAGGGAAAGTTACCACAAAACCTTCGTGATGCAATCATAATCACCCTTTACAAAAACAAAGGGGAAAAATCAGATTGCTCCAACTACAGGGGGATAACTCTTCTCTCCATCGCAGGCAAAATCCTTGCAAGAGTTCTCCTCAACAGACTAGTACCTGCTGTTGCAGAACACCACCTCCCTGAGAGCCAGTGCGGCTTCAGAGCTAACAGGGGTACCACCGACATGGTCTTCGTGCTCAGACAACTTCAAGAAAAGTGCCGCGAACAGAACAAGGGACTGTACATCACCTTCGTTGATTTAACCAAGGCATTTGACACTGTGAGCAGGAAGGGCCTGTGGCAGATCATGGAGCGTCTTGGCTGTCCCCAAAGTTTCTCAACATGGTGATCCAGCTACATGAAGACCAGCGTGGCCAGGTCAGAAACAGCAACGACCTCTCAGAGCCTTTCCCAATCACAAACGGGGTGAAGCAGGGCTGCGTTCTTGCACCAACCCTCTTCACTATCTTCTTCAGCATGATGCTTCAGCGGGCCACAGAAGATCTTGATGACGAAGACGGAGTTTTCATACGCTACCGCACAGATGGCAGCCTATTCAACCTGCGGCGTCTTCAGGTCCACACCAAAACCCTGGAGCAACAAATTCGAGAGCTACTTTTTGCTGATGATGCTGCCCTTGTAGCCCACACAGAAACCGCCCTGCAGCATGTAACATCCTGTTTTGCAGAGGCAGCCCAGCTCTTCGGACTCGAAGTCAGCCTGAAGAAGACAGAGGTTCTCTACCAGCCCGCACCTCAGGTAGCGTACCACCCACCTCACATTACAATTGGTGAGACAGAACTGAAGACAGTCCAGCAGTTTACCTACCTGGGATGCACAATCTCCTCTGACGCAAAGATTGATAAAGATGTAGACAACAGACTGGCAAAGGCAAACAGTGCTTTTGGCAGACTCTACCACCGTGTCTGGAAAAACAAACACCTGAAGAAAGACACCAAGATCAGTGTCTACAGAGCCGTGGTACTGACCACCCTCCTGTACGGCTCTGAGTCATGGGTCACATACAGACACCACCTGCGAATTCTGGAACGCTTCCACCAACGCTGTCTCCGCTCCATCCTCGACATCCACTGGAGCGACTTCACCACGAATGCTGAGGTGCTGGAGCAAGCAGGGATCACCAGCATTGAGGCCATGTTGCTGAAAACGCAGCTACGCTGGGCAGGGCATGTCTCTAGAATGGAGGACCATCGCCTACCGAAGACGGTTCTCTACGGTGAACTTTCCACCGGACACCGCTACAGAGGCGCACCAAAGAAGAGATTTAAAGACTCTCTGAAGAAATCTCTGTCAGCCTGCCTCATAGACCATAACCAGTGGTCAGTCCTTGCTGCTGACCGGCAGGCCTGGCGACACACTGTGCATCAGTCGGTCTCCTCCTTTGAGGACAATCGCAGAGCGGCCCTTGAGGAGAGGCGAATGAGGAGGAAGAACCGCGTCCCCTCTACATCAACCCCAGAATCGACTTTCCCCTGCAGCCGCTGCGGCCGGGTTTGTTTGTCACGCATTGGACTGAACAGCCACCAGCGAGCCTGCACCAGACGTGGACAGTGCCCTTAATCTTCGTTCGCGAAGCCAAGCCATGATGATGATGATGTATACAGCTTTAAAGCACGGCAGATTTCTCTGCGTGAAATTCAATTTGCTCTCCCCGAGGAGAGCGCGTTCTAACAAAAGCAGCGCCACCCATTATTGGATGGGAAATTTACGTGTATGACTGTTCTCTTACATCCACCATGTATAGCCATACTCCGACTTCAGAGGATTGTATTCTTTTAATGAACATTGGATGTTAATGTTTTAAGAGCGTGTGACGGCGGAAGACAATATCAACATAAAATTTTAAAGGATTGCTGCCTTCAATCATTGATAGGAATATTGGCTTGGGACGACCACCCATTTGAAAATAAAATCCTCTCTGCAGGTTTCTTTACTTCATACCGCTAATATTTTGAACCTCCTGTCTGTATCTTGAATCTCGGTTTTGTTCTTTTCATCTTGGCTCTGAGATTTGTTTGGGGTTTTTTCTTGTCTGTTTGCTTTTTGAAGTTTTGTATCGTGAACGATTTTGTTATTCTTTTCTTCGTTTTCTTTGAGAATTTGTTTTTGTTTGTATTTCTTTTTGTTATTTGTTTTGTTTCTTTTGAAATATTTTTGTTTTTGTGTACCTGTTGTAGTTTTTCAGAAAACTCGAAAAAAATGAGACGGAGACACGTGGCTTTTTATGTTCTTTTATTTGCTTCTTTAATATTGTTTTGGTTTTAGTTTTCTTAGTTTCTTTCGTTTGTTAAAAATATTTCTTGTTTTTCGTTAGAAAACTATACCCAAAAAAAATGTGACGGAGACAGTGGGTTTTTCCCTTAGCTCGATTCCTCTCGCAAACTCTCGCTGTATTGTGCTCCGTTTTTGTTGAAGTGTGGCGCCTGTCTGGCAGGCAGTTCATGTAAAAACACCCCAAGTTGAACTGCACTGCAGACAGACCTCGGCAAGTGTCAGTGGAGCATCGGGCTTTTGCTCACGTTACAGTCCCCAAGAACAAGTGATCGATTGTGATTTGAAATGAGCCCGGGTCTGACGTCACGGTGTGCGGGAGATCGATAGTCTGTCATTAGATTCCAGTCAGACACGTCATCCTGAGAAATTAACCTTTGGGGATTTAAAAAGATTGTCTTCTGCGCTTTGTTTTTACTTATCCTGGCTGTTTACTAACCTTTTGTTATAGAGAAAAGTCACGGCAGGTGTTTTTGGGGCTACTTTTTTCGATCAGAGAAACTGGGGGAGAGTTTAGTGGTGTGTGTGTGTGTGTGTGTGTGTGTGTGTGTGTGTGTGTGTGTGTATGTGTGTGTGTGTTTGTGTGGTGTGTGTGTGTGTGTGTGTGTGTGTGTGTGTGTGTGTGTGTGTGTGTGTGTGTGTGTGTGTGTGTGTGCGTTCGTGCGTGCATACGTGAAGGAATTAGGTTTTGACAAAGATTTCTCAGTTGTAGCAAATTCAGCATGATTTCGAGAAACAAGCATACAACCTCTCCTCTCTCTCTCTCCTCTCTCTCTCTCTCTCTCTCTCTCTCTCTCTCTCTCTCTCTCTCTCTCTCTCTCTCTCTCTCCCTCCCTCCTTCCCTCCCTCCCTTTCTCTCTCTCTCTGGTGGTTAAAGTGTTCTGCGTTGCGCTCGTGATCTGATGGTCTGGGTTTAAGCCCAGGTTCCAGCAACCACGGGAATGCTCGTTCAAGGGGATTTTCCCCCTGGAGTTAACACCAATGCCGACTCCACTCCCCCGAAATTCCTTCGAGTGAGACCATAAACTTGGGTCCAGTGTGCAAACGCGCGTAGAACATCTTGCGCACTTGTGAAAACTTGTTTGCCTTTTCGAAGAGTCAGCCATTTTTGTCCGTGGGAGCGGATGACATGATTTACAAAATCACACGCACACGGGGACTGCTTGTAAAAAGTACGGGAGTGTCTATACCATTATCCTCGAACTAAAAGAACAAATAGATCAAGAAAAGTTGCACTCTGGCCAAGCAGGCGGAGTGATTTTTTTTAGAAATGTCTGAAGACCGAAATGCACTGAGTGAAACTGATCCACTCCTGCATCTGGTTCGTCAAGGTTTTCGTTTGCGGTATCACGTGCTCTATCTGCTAGCCAATCAAGATAAGCGGGCCCCAGAACATGCATTATGCAAGCAGTTGGGGGATTGGGAGGGGTTGTCACGCACATCGATTGCTTGTTATGACATGGGGGGTGATATGAGGCATGGGTTCGTGTTGACGGAAAGGGTTCATTAGATAACTCGTCCAGACGTTGTTCGTTGCTATTGTTGTTGTCGTTGTTGTCGTTGTCGTTGACTTCGTTGTTATTGTTCTTGTGTTTTTCATTCTTCCTTTTGCTCTTGCTGTGATTGCTAGATCTTTTTTTCCCCTCTTAAACATACTTCTCCTTCTTTGAGACTTTACTGGCCGTGCACCTATTAGTGCATGTTCATAGGTGCGTGTAAAAGTCTGGGATTACGCATGAATACGCACGCGCGCATCTGTGATGGTATGTGTGTGTCTGCGCACGCGTGCGTGCGCGCGAGAGTGTGTGTACGTGTTGCCGTGTGTGTGTGTGTGCTTACATCTCTCTCTCTCTCCTCTCTCTCTCTCTCTCTCTCTCTCTCTCTCTCTCTCTCTCTCTCTCTCTCTCTCTCTCTCTCTCTCTCTCTCTGTCTGTCTGTCTGTCTGTGTATGCGTGTGAGCGTGCGCACGTCTGTGTATATGTGTTGGGGGGGGGGGGGGGTAGATGGGGAAAACATTTATTTTAAAAATCTACGCACATCCTACATTAGTTTGGTTGGTTGTTTTTATTAATTAAACAGTAGCAAAATACCTATACGAAAGAACACAAAAACCTACCTCGTACAATGCTCATGTTTTAGAGGTGTGAAATATTAAGGCCATTGCTTAGTGTGCTATTGCAAGTGCCGACAACACCGCACCTATCTAAGCACCTACGTGTGCACCTATGTATGCACTGCTACTCCCCTTTCTACTCCTATTATTGCTCCTACTGCTGCTGTGGCTAGCACACACACACACACACACACACACACACACACACACACACACACACACACACACCCCTCTTTGCGCGTGGGCGTCAGTGTATAAAACTGTGGTCCCAGCATTGGAAGGACATGGTGTTTGTAGAAATATGGGTTGGCAGGAATACATGAATTGCTAATTTGCTGTTTTTCTTCCCACCCTCGTTTTCTCTATTTTTGTTTACCTCTCTTCTCTTTCTCTCCTTTCCCTTCTTATACAATCGATTACGTGCGCGTGCTCACGTACGCACGCATGCCCACGCACACACTCACACACAGGCACGCACGTACGCATGTTACACACACACACACACACACACACACACACACACACACACGCACGCACGCACACATGCTCATACACACACAAATACAAACACACGCGTGTGCGTGCGCTTACACATGGAGAGGCACAGACATTTAAGCGCGCGCACACACACACACACACACACACACACACACACACACACACACACACACACACACACACACACGCACGCACACACACACACACACACACACACACACACACACACGCACACACACACAGAGTGACACACACACACAGAGTGACACACACACACACACACACACACACACACACACACACACACACACACACACACACACACACACACACACACACACACGATGAAAAAAATGGAGTTAAAGACAGAGAACGTGATTAGAATAAATGAATTTGTGTTGTGTCGCCAGACTTTTCCGATCAATAAGAAGAAAAATGCCGGAGGAAGTTATGCAAATTGATGTCTGGTCACTAATCATTAGTCAGAGAAGATGCTCCTGTAAATATAACGCATACAAGCTGGCTAACGAAAGGGAGACGGAAGGCAAGAGATAAGCTTAAAACAAAAATGGCCATGCTTTGAACTAACTACACAGTAGGTGTATTCT
>JASPKP010003279.1:0-20306 GCA_030674155.1 Stramonita haemastoma
AAACACATAGGTCTGTGTACAGTCGTGCATTATGACTTAACAGTATGTTTAAACATCCTGCTTACCTTCTCATTGTTGAGTCTGCTCCTTCACGTTTCGCTTCTCACATACGCTGAGCGTGCCTGAGATATATGTGACTCAGTTTTATGTCAGCTGTTAATTCAGTCTTTCTTTCAACCCAGCATGTGTCGTGCAAACAGCCTCTGCCAAACCATCAATAGAGTCGTGTAATTCCGTGCCAAATCAATCCATTAAAAACGTGACTCAAACCTTGAAAAAAAATGATGATAAATAAAAAGCAGTTTTATAACAACATGCGAAAACAAGGGGAAACTTCACAAACAAGAAGTTGACCTGAATACGAAACTGTTTCAGGAAACACCACACACGGAATCTCTCACCCAAATGTCAAAGCTTCACCAAAAAAATATGGCGTCAAAGACCGACACGGGCATACCCCCCCTTTTTATGGGCACATCCCACCCGCTAAAATACCAGCACAGCTGAAAATAAACGCGCTTCCATATCCACCCAGGAGGCTGCTAATGCGTTAAAAACCAGTCTCGACTGGCGCCGTGCGCGTGCGTGAGGCGTTTCCTCCATCAAATGTCACCGCCAACCGTCGATAAGTGACATCAGCCAGCAAAGGCTTCACTCCACAACGGCAATAAAGAGAAGGGAGGGAGAGAGACGAGGAAGATGCAAACAAACACTTGGTGCTATCCAATGCAATGTAATTCAATGTAATGCAATGGGTTCAGAAAGGAACCGCTCTGCACAGCTTAGCCCTCGTCAAACCATGTATGGAGATGATGGGAGTGAGGAAGGGGGAAGAAACAGACAGACAGACACAAGTTGTGGCCCCAACTGTCTGAAGGGAATGGATGGCAATGGCAGCTGGTGCTTTTATACCTGACTGTGTAATCACAGCCATTAGCATCGCCCTGTATGTCTTCTGTTGCTTACAGTGGAGGGAGGGAGGGAGGAACCCTGCCTTGTTTACTGCTGCTCCTGTGGTGGTCACTGGCTTTTAGGGTCGCTTGATGGACGCTCTGTCTGTCTGTCTGTCTGTCTGTCTGTCTGTCTCTCTCTCTCTCTCTCTCTCTCTCTCTCTCTCTCTCTCTCTCTCTCCGTATATGTATGTATGTGTGCGCGCGCACGTGTGTGCGTGTATGTGTATGTGTGTGTGTGTATGTGCGCACACGCTTGAGTGTTCTGAAAGAAGTTCTGAAGCGTTCTGCCCAGCACCACGACATGGCCGTTGGCAAAGACTCCGATGAAGCCGACAGTCAAGCGGCAGCAGCTCCAGTGGACACTGTGAGCAGCACGGATGACCTCAAGGCCATGATCAACACCCTGTGCAACCGCGTGTCAGTGCTGGAGGACGCCATCAGCAAACAGAACGAGCTGATCTGCAAGCTGAGCAAATGCACTCTGGTGGAACAGGCAACACTTCCAAAACGCTGCCACGACCAGGGATCGCAGACGGACACCAACGCCTTCCCCACTTATGCAGAGGCCGCCAGATCTCCCCCTGCAGCACCAACACAGGTAGGCCGAGATTTTACTCATAGTAGGCCTATGCCCAAAAAATCGTCTGCCAGCGTGGTGACAAAAAAGCTGAAAACAAGAAAAGAAGTTTAGAACCTAAGACTGATGACGTCAATAACATTCATGACGTAAAGTGTCTACCTTCCATGAAAAAGAAGTCATCCATGACAGCAAAAGAAGCAGACCTTCCTCAAGTATTAATTCTTCACGACTCTGTTCTGAACAGAGTTAGATCTAAAAGACTGGGCCGTTCTTATGGCTTTGAGGCGGAGTCCCGTAAATGTTTTACGACAAAAGATGTCTGTCCAACTTTCATGGCAGTGCAGTCTTCTGCTGAGAAGCCGCTGGACGCAGTGGTAATCCACTGTGGTATCAACAACATCAAAAAGACGGACCCCAAAGAAAGTAGTCATCAGTTTACTGACTCCATCAAGGAGATCGTCAGGGAACATCCCAGCCTGAAAATTGTAGTCAGTAAAATTGCTCCTGTAAAAGATCCACAGCTGAACATGAAGAGGGAAGTCTTCAACGCCCTGACAACTGCTGACCTGTATGGCATCCAGAACGTGTCCCTGCTCAGCCACTCCAACCTTGATGCTGGCTTCAGAACGCTGAAGGATGACCTTCACCCACTGCAAAGGGAGCCAGCATTCTGGCAGGAAACATCGGCAGACATGTCAGGGGACTCTTCTGGGAGAAGCCAAAGAAAACGAGAAGGATCCCTCAACAGCAGCCCAGGGTCTCCCAGCCTTTCTACGAACCTCGTCCTAGTGTTAGGGATCGTATGGGGCCATGGCAGAACATTTATTCATTCCTCGATAACTGGTATTAGCCAAGTAAACATTCTGCTATACATTCTGCGGTAACTTAGCCCGCAAATTCGGATGAACAACTATTCCGTCACTTGGAAATCCTTATTATTTGAGTTATTACTTTTCAAAGACCGAAAATTTATTGTATTAGCCCATTATTTGTGTTCCTTGTCCAATCAAATTAACCACCCTTACCCCCGCACACGCACACACTCGCACGCACGCCCAGAGATACACGTGTGCCGGCACGCACACACAAACACACACGCACACTTACGCAGCACACACGTGCACACACTCACGCTCGCACACACACACACACACACACACACACACACACACACACACACACCACACACACACTCACTCACTCACTCACTCACTTAGTTTTATCATTGTTGTAATTATTCCTTAATTCTAGTACTGAACTGTGTACCTGTCTCACCATAAGAGCTATAATGTGTAAGGTACGTACGATAAAAATTCTGCAGTGGAATTGCAGATCTATTAATACTAACCTACATTATCTAGAACAACATATTGTCTCAACCAGTTACCAAGTACTTATGCTTCAGTCACTGAATGTGACCAGGCACAATTTGCCCAAACTATCGAAATTTTTCTATCCACCTGTGACCGAAAACGTAGATCACAGTGCGAAAATTAAAACAGCTATATATGTGCATGAAAGTTTAGAATATAAAATGTGCGTTTCACCAGCACCAAATAACATCCAGAATTTATATACTTGTGCTGCTCAAGTAAAATTTAGCAAGGATAACGTGATGAATTTTGTCTCTGTATATTTGCCCAAAGGCCCCAATGACGAGAACACAGAATGGGTTCGTTCTTTACAAATGTCAGGGGATAAGTGGCTCGTCGCTGGTGATTTTAATGCCCATTCCCCTTTTTGGGACAAGAATTGTCAGTCCATCACCAGTAGACGATTTGTAGAAAATATTGTGGATTCCTCTCTGTATCTGCTTAATGATGGCAGTATCACAAGAATCCCCGATATTTCTACTCAGAGACCTAGTGCTATTGACCTGTCGCTTATCTCTCCCACTCTAGTTCCTTACTGTACATGGGAAACGCAGAGTGACACTCTGGGAAGCGACCATGTACCAGCTGTTATGACATTGTATGATGAGTCAGACCAAACAAATGACGTCAAAGATTCTGTTTCAAAATATAACTATAACAAGGCTGACTGGGATAAGTTTCAGTCTCTCTTAAGAATGCAAGAGACTAGCACTTTAAAAGATGATGATATCGACATATTTTATCTAAGATTTACAGAAGGTATTCTGAGGGCTGCTGATTATTCTATACCCAAATTTTCTTCCTTGAAATCTAAAAAACACACAGGTAACGTTTGGTGGAATGAAACGTGCCAGAAAGCAGTAGACAAAAAGAAAATAATGTTCAAAGCCTACTTGAGACATAGATCCTCAGAAAACCATGCGCATTTGAAGAGGGCTAATAAAGAGGCTGACAGAGTTATAGCTGAAGCTAAGAAAGATTTCTGGTCTGCTTTTTGTAATAGAGAGGTTAGTAGTCATAAAGACATGCAAAAAATATGGAAAAAGTTTAATGACATGAAGCATGGTGTAAAAGTACCCATCTATCCAATTAAATATAAAGATAAAGATTTCCCTACTAATTCAGACAAAGGGGAAGCTTTTGTGGACATGTTTGCACACACAATGAGTGATGCAGGTCTCTCTCAAGCACAAACTGTCTTCAGAAGTACGGAAATGCAGAAAGATATATATAAAGATGCCATCTCTGATAATTCACACATAATAAACGCTCCGATTACATTGCAGGAGGTCAGTGATGCTATCCAATCTGTAAGCAATAAGAAAACATCGGTGGGAATCGATGCTATATCTAACGAGATGATGAAACATTTGCCAGAAAACTGGATTTCTTTGCTTCTTGATCTATTTCAGCAATGCTGGGCTAAAGGTTTGCTCCCCATGGTGTGGAAACAATCTATCATAGTTCCAATTTTAAAACAGGGAAAACCCAAAGAAGACAAAAATAGTTACAGGCCCATTGCACTCACTTCACACGTAGGAAAACTTATGGAAAGGATTATATTAAACAGATTAGTGCATTACTGTGACAAAAACAAAATACTTCCTGTTGAGCAGGCAGGCTTTCGAAAAGGCAGATCCAGTATAGATCACCTGGTAAAACTAACCACACATATCAAGCATCAATTTGCCCGCAGAAAAAACGTTCTTGCTACTTTTTTCGATGTATGTAAAGCATATGATCAAGTCTGGCATGCAAGATTACTTTTTAAACTTAAATCTATTGGTTTGTCGGGTAACATGTACTTCTATGTCAAAAATTTTCTATGGGGCAGAAGCATTCAAGCTAAAATTGGAAACACCTATTCCACCCCGAGATTTCCGACAATGGGAATTCCACAAGGATCTGTTATCGCCCCTTATCTTTTTAATCTTCTACTTTATGACCTTCCGAGATCCTTGTCAAATAACGTTGTCCTCGTTCAGTATGCAGATGATCTGTGCATGTGGATGAAGACAACAATGAAAAAGGTAACCCCCAAGAGACAGTTAAGCTACATTAGAAAAACTTACCAGCTTGAACTTGATAAGCTTAGTATTTATATGACAGAAAATGGATTACTGCTGTCTCCAGAGAAGACCAACATTGTTCTCTTCAATAATGGGGCTGACCCTCAGGGTTTGCCTACTTTCAAAATGCAGGATAGGCACCTTGAATACAAACCAATGGTAAAGTTTCTGGGTATTTATATTACATCAAAACTGACATGGAATTATCATGTTGAATATTTATTAACTAAAGCTAGAAAAACCTTAAATTTTATAAAAGTAGTAAGCAAACAGCATTGGGCTCAAGATGTATCAGTCTTAAAACATCTGTCATTGGCATTAGTTCGTTCTACACTGACATACGGCCATGAAGTCTTCTTTAATGCCCCAAAGTATTTATTAGATAAACTTAGAAGCATAGATTGTAAAGCTTTTCGCATTGCCTTGGGAGTACCCTTCCATGCTTCATCCTTGGGAACATATAAGGAAGTAGGAGTTTTGCCTTTGGATGACTATCGAGAGGTAGCAGTCGCAAAATACGTTCTTAGAAGCTCAGCATCTGTAAATAATATAGAAGATGAACTCAGTCTAAGATCTGACAAGCAATTTCCTAAAAGAGCTAAAAATATCCGCTCACTCACCACAATCAGCACCTTCACAAATGGTCTTTTTGAAAAGTCAGGAGTTAATCCCAGAGAAGTGCAACAGCTTATACCTCTATTATCTCCTTGTCCGTCATGGGAGCTTCAAAGGGCTCAATTTGATTTGGAATGCTCCATCTATAAAAAAGATAATGGAAGTAATATTCTTAGCGCGTATGTGAAAGAACATATTATAAACAAGTACTCATCACATCTTCAAATATACACCGATGGGTCTCTACTCAATAATACTGAAGGAGGTGCGGCTTTCATCATTCCTTCATTACATGTTGAAAAACTGTACCATATTGGGAAAAATCACTCAATTTTCACAGCAGAGCTGACAGCCATTCTGATGGCTTTAAATTATTTACTTGATTTTCCCAGGACCATTGTGAAGGTGGTTTTATGTGTTGATTCAAAATCAGTGCTCCAATCCCTTAAAAACTCCGGGTCAAAAGTAAGACAAGAACTTATCACTGAAATATTACATCTTATACATTTTCTAATCCTAAGAGGCACTGATGTCACCTTTTGCTGGGTACCCTCTCATTGCAATATAGTATTCAATGAAAAGGTGGATAGAGCTGCTAAAAATGCGGCAATGCCTTATGATTGTGCTGATACTTTGAATATACCCATGTCTGTTGATGAGAATTATACTTTGATCGAACATGCATGCTGGAAACATGTAAGAAAAAAACAAGAAGACGCTGGATTTTCTAATCATCATGTTTCCTTTTCTGACCTTAACCATATTCTCTGTGTACGTTTTGGGCTGGATAAATTGCATCTTAGATCGGTCATTTGTCTCATAAATAGACTTAAATTAAATGCCTTCCGAACGAAGTATGCTAAAAATGTGCGTTGCATATGTGATGGGACGATTTCAGTCAGTCATATTCTTTTTAACTGTCCCGTTTTAAAACAGTGTCTTCCCATCACACGTGAGATTTCTCTGGACAGTATTTTAAGTAACTGTGTGATGCTGTGTGAACTCGCCTTATCGCTGAAGAAGAGTCCAATTGACAGTTTACTGTAGTGCATATGAACATGTTAGTAGCTTGTTTAGAGACAGAGACTTTAATCCCGTGCTGTTTCTTAATTTTCTAAAAAGTTCTGATTGATTTTTCAGCGTTTAGTGTTCACTTTTTGTGTTTTTGTTTCTACCATTGGTTAAAAGTTTTTACAAGGGTTTTTTTTTTTTTTTTTTTTTTTTTTTTTTTTTTGGTCTAATATCACTTATGTGGATAGACATTAAACTGAAGAACAACGCTTGAGTGTGTGCACAAGAGCTTACAGACAACATGCGCACACATGTAGGCACACACGTGTCAATGAGCATGGGTGCACGCGTGTGCACGCACTGTGTGTGTGTGTGTGCGTGCGTGCGTGTGTGCGTTTGTGTATGTGTGTGCGCGCGCTAGCACGCGTGTGAAGTCTTCCACCAGCAGTGTAGTAAACTTGTTCTCCATTGTCATCATGATCAGGATCAGTGATCCAATCAACAGTACCAGAGTTTTTGCACGATAGGATGTAGACACAGAAAATAAGTTCCTGCCACCCCCCCCCCTGCCCCCCATCACTTTTAACCCCACCCCTTTCATTCTGTCTGTGAATTTGTCCCACTCCCACCCCTTTCTCCCTGTCTCTGTGTCACTCTGTATTTGTGCCACAATGTGAATGTCTTTATCATTCGGTCTGTGTCACTTTACTGGTGTCATCTTGTTTGTTTGGGGTTTTCTCGGGGATAATAAGCACTCGTGAAAGGGTTAAAATATATATATATATCCAGTCCCCAAGTGCATGCATTTGTGTACATTTTGTAATCCATTTCTACCACCACACAATAGCCTACTTTTCCGAAAGGCGGAACAGGTTTTAAGGTGTGCGCAAGATAGTATGTAAGCATGCGCACTCGGGGCTTCGGATTATAGTCTCATCCGGAGGACGACTTTTATCTTGTATTTATGTCAGTCTGTAAATGTGTATGTCATTATAATAATTATATCTGTGTTGCTCTGTGTGTGCTTTTTATTTTAAGTGTTCAATTTCATTTTAAGTCTCTTCGCAAACTGTGATATTAGACGTACAATAAAGAAGTAGGGTGGGGTCGGGGTAAGGAATGGTCTGGGTTAGGGTTTTGGGGGTGGATGGGCACAACTTTGAATATCCGTGGACAAATAAAATAGAAATCAACTTACTAGCCTACAATGAATACTAGAATATGCAACTTTTAAATAATCTAGCTAGCTAGCTATCCATCCCTTAGTCTGGCTTCCGTGGGGGCACCCCTGAGGACTTGACACCCACTTCCCTCTATTCCTCTCTCTGTTCTGCCTTTCTCAAAATTGTGTTAAGTTCTAGGCCTGACCATTCGCTGATGTTGTCCTCCCATTTCTTCCTGGTCTGTCTTTGAATAATACTTAAGTATACAAAAGAATAACACGAAAATCTCAAATTTTTAACAAGATCTAACAGTATTCCCATCTGTTCCTGTAAATATCTCACTATGTTCGTGTCGCATTTGATTCATGTCACCCTGTTTTTGTCTGTGTCGCTCTGATCTGTCCACGTCACACTGTATCCGCTTGCCGTCTCTCGATTTCTGTCTGGAATTCTTTGTGTATTTGTCTGCCATAGTGCCACTTTGTGTCACTTTATCTGTGTCAAACTGTAGTGTTTACGATACTCTGTATTATTATATATCACCCTGTGTCTGTGTCATCGTGTATGTCTGTTAATTCTGTCGGCTATATATCTATGTCTGTATTATTTTGCTTAGTATCTTCGTCTGTATCGCTCTGTCTCTGTCTGTCTGTCTGTCTGTATGTCTCTGTTTGTCTCTGTCTGTCTGTCTGTCTCTTGTCTTTGTCTCTGTCTGTCTGTCTGTCTGACTGTCTGTCTCTCTCTCTCTCTCTCTCCTCCTCTCCTCTCTCTCTCTTCTTTTCTCTCTCTCTCTCTCTCCTCTCTCTCTCTCTCTCTCTCTCTCTCTCTCTCTCTCTCTTCTCTCTCTCCTCTCTCTCTCTCTCTTCTCCCTCTCTCTCTCTCTCTCTCTCTCTGTCTTGTTTTATATCCCACTGCACCTAGTTCTTTTTAGTTTTTAAGTCTCCTTTCTCCTTTCTTATTATTTTTGGGGGGTTTCTCATTCCTTCCTCCCACTTTCTTCTCAGCCTCCCCCCCTCTCTCTCCCTCCCTCTCTGTCTGTCTGTCTCTCTCTATCTGTCTGTCTATCCCTCTCTCTCTCTCCATCCCTCCCTCCCTCTCTCTGTCTGTCTGTCTGTCTGTCTGTCTGTCTGTCTGTCTCTGTCTGTCTGTCTGTCTGTCTGTCTGTCTCTCTCTCTCTCTTCTCTCTCTCTCTCTCCTCTCTCTCTCTCTCTCTCTCTCTCTCCTCTCTCTCTCTCTCTCTCTCTCTCTCTCCTTTCACCTGTCTCCTTCTTCTCCTTGTTGACGCTGGGTCTCTCTTCTCTTCTCTTCTCTTCTTCTCTGTCTCGTGTTGAAATGAAATAAAAGATGTGATGAAAATCGATTTTGCTTCGCTAGCTGGCTTTCTGATTGATTTTTTTCTTTTTTTTGGTTTTGTTTTGCAGTTCTTTTTAATACTTGAAAAAAAGACGAAATGGGGCTGAATCGTGTATTAGATACTCAGGGCAAATTACACTATGAATTGACAAAGGGGATGATGTCATTGGGAGGGGTGGGGGATGGGAGTGGAAATGATCGATTATATGAATTTTCACTGGCAGGGGATAAGAAGTTTGTGATGAGGTAGTGTGTGTGTGTGTGTGTGTGTGTGGTGTGTGTGTGTGTGTGTGTGTGTGTGTGTGTGTGTGTGTGTGTGTGTGTGTGTGTGTGTGTGTGTGTTTTGATGAAAGATCTGGTCTACAGCACAACACAACAAGGACGACTTATTCGTTTGAATGGTTTTGTGGCTTGGAAGTGGTGCGAGATGGGGGAGGGTGAGAAAGGGAGAGAGAGAGGGGGGGTGAGAGAGAGATAGAGAGAGAGATAGAGAGAGAGAGTGTGTGTGTGTGAGAGAGAGAGAGAGTGCGCGCGAGCGTGTGTGTGTATGTGAGTAAGTGACAGAGAGAGAGAGGGACAGAGACAGACAGAGACAGAGACAGACAGAGACAGACAGAGACAAACAAACAGACAGAGACAAGGACATACACAGGAAGACCCGCCCACCTAACCAGACAGATCGACAGAGACAACTAGAATAAAACATGTTGATGGATTATCGGCCGACAAACATCATTAACATTAGTCGTGCTCTTCCCCGTCTCCTCCCCCCCCCCCCCCAACCTCCTCCATCAACCCACCCATCATCACCTTTTGTTTTGCTTTTTAGAATATAATCATCAGTATGAAAGAAAAACTGAATTGTTTTATGTTTTGTTTTGTTTGTCTTGATATCGAGGGTGGGTGGGGGGGAGGGGTTAGGATGGGTTTCTGTCTTTGTTTGGGTTTTTTTGTTGTTTTTGTTTGTTTGCTTTCGAAACAGTTCTTGACATCAAGCATTTTAATGAGCGAGTGCATGATTCATTCATGTTTTTTCCTGTATGTTTCTGTTTTGTGTCCTTGTATGTACTTGTTGTATCTTTTTTTTTTTTTTTTTACAATGGAGGAGTACAGTGTAAACTCTAGGCTTGTTGTTACACTCATTCTAGATTTGTGAATGCTGGCATACTGACCTTGGGAATAAACAGGTTAACAACAGAGAACTGAATGGACTAAACGGCAGTTAGCTCAGGTCAAATGCGTTCTATCGACCACAGCCTAGCCCCCAGCTGTCACAGTTGTTGCCATTGCATCACGTTGTCGTCTGTCTGCTATTGCATCACGCTGCCATCTGTCTGCTATTGCATCACGTTGTCGTCTGTCTGCTATTGCATCACGCTGCCATCTGTCTGCTATTGCATCACGTTGTCGTCTGTCTGCTATTGCATCACGCTGCCATCTGTCTGCTATTGCATCACGTTGCCGTCTGTCCGCTATTGCATCACGTTGCCGTCTGTCTGCTATTGCATTGCGCTCCCATCTGCAGGCTGTTAATGTTGCATCAAGCTACCACATCCCACGGCCCCTAATGCACCAAGTTGCCATCCACCTGGTAATGCATCTTTTAAAAATTTATTTTATTTTTTATTGATTTTATTCTTTTATCTCAAGGATAATGGAATAAGCACTCATGTGCTTTTTTACATCATGTCCCCGTGTGTATGCAGTTTTTGTAAATCGTGTCATCTGTTCCCACCGGCACAAACTGGCCTATTCTTACAAAAAGAGGAACAGGATTTAACGTGTGCGCAAGATGTTCTGCGAGCGTTCGCACACGGGGCCTCGATTTATATTCTCATCCAAAGGGCTTTTGGGGGGAGTGGAGTCATCATTGATGTCAACTCCAGAGGAAAAATCCCCACGACCGGGAATCGAACTCGGGTAGTCAAATTGCATCACGTCGTTATTCCCTTGCTAATGCAGCATATTGTTATTCCCTTGCGAATGCAGCATACTGTTATTCCCTTTCTAATGCAGCATATTGTTTATTTCCTTGCTAATGGCTTAGGTTCAGATTGAAATTGTGTGTAACGATATATACAGATCAAGACACCGAATATTAAAAAAAAAACTTTTTTGGTTTCATGAACTGACGCCACAGCAAACCATAAGTGTCAGACCAGGACGGTCATTGTGGAGCAGCGAAAGAACCATTAAAAAAAACACCTCAGGAATGAGGTTGTCTACATTTTTTTCAAGATTAAAAGAAAGAAGTGATGCTCATTTTATGCTTTTATTTATTTTCTTTTTGTTTTTTAAGGGTGGAGAGTGGACTCTTCAGCTTGAATGACTGGACGCTTTTCATGTTTGCTGTTTTTATTTGTTTGTTTGTTTTTAGCCCATGGGAAGAAGACTTCCGTGGCCCCTGGCATTTTTCAGCGGTGTACTGCCTTGTTTGTGCACTTTTCCCAATGATCTATGCTTGTGATGTTTTCAGAACAGAGTTTATGTTTATTTCTTGGGTGAATAATGCTACTTTTTTTTCTTCATCCTCTAGATGGAGACATTTTATAGACTGATATGTGCTGAGATGGGTGATAGATGTACCGGGCTTATCTCTGACAGCGTTCCCATTGTTGTTGAAGCTAGATTTTTAAACAGGCATTGTCTGTCTTGTCGGGAGGGGGGGGGGGAGGGAGTGAAGGCAGGGGACAAGGTTTATGGTTTGAGATATTGGCGGATGTTTTTCCCCTTCCAGAGTACGCGCCTATCTGCCTGTCTGTTTGTCTGTCTGTCTGTCTGTCTGTCTGTCTGTCTACACACACACACACACACACACAACACACACACACACACACACACACACACACACACACACACACACACATATATATATATATATATATATATATATATATAATATATATATATATATATATAAATATATATATATATATATATATATATACATACATACATACATATACTAGGAACCCTCCGAGGTTTTAAAGTGGAGATTGAAATGTGACTGGTTTGCTATGACATTTTTATATTTTGCTATCTTTTTGCGAGGTGCAGGGGGGGGGGGGAGATTGGAGGTCGGAAGAACTTTCTAAGACCGATAAGGAAGGTGAGTTTTGCAGTTTTTCTTTTTTTGTCTACAGTCCAGATGGACTTGGCAGTTAAAAATGTCTGACTTTCCCCCAAGTAAATGCTTCGAGTCTATAACGTCTGATTTTTAAAAAAGATTTTAAAAAAAGAAAGCAAGAGGGTCGTTGAGATGGTTCCGATAAGCGGATATCAGGCAGACAAAAATGACACGCACTCTGACAGAGAGCACATAAACTGTTTAACCCAGAAGGATCGATCAAGAGGGTATTGCCCTCACAAAATACCAGCTTTCTCTCATTTGTGCCAGCGGTCATGTGCCCACGCCTGAGACTCGGCTAAATCTTTTTGTTTTTGAGTCCAGTCACTGAGGTTGTTCAGACAAGTCTTTTTCTTTCTGCCACGTCGTCTGTCGCAGCCCTTGGACTGCGACTTGCAAGATTTTTGCTTTCTTCGTATCTGTTTGCTTTCTTTGTATCTGTTTGCTTTCTTCGTATCTGTTTGCTTTCTTTGTATCTGTTTGCTTTCTTCGTATCTGTTTGCTTTCTTTGTATCTGTTTGCTTTCTTCGTATCTGTTTGCTTTCTTCGTATCTTGTCTAGAGCTTCACGGTTCACTGGTGGTGAGAGTTTTTGCGTATGGGATCGTTTGCTCGGGATGCAGATAGTCGCACTCCGATTTCGGAGTCTTGTAAGATGATAATTGACAGGGTGTCAGAGCTTGTGACATGACCCTTCTATTTTTCAGTTTTCTTTGGCCTGTTTGAAAGTGTTCAGAGTGGGTTTATTTTTCTGATAATGCTTCACCTTTCCTTACTCGTGACATGGCTCAGAAATGATTTGCCAAGAAGTGTTCTATAGCAACACAGACATACACACACATACACATACACACACGCACGCCCCCGCGCGCACGCGCACGCACACACATGCACCCGCGCACACGCACGCACACACACACACACACACACACACACACACACACACACACACACACACACACACACTTACCAACTATTCAAGCACATTCTTATTATTATAAGAGACTGAGAGGGGTAAAAACAAAGAAACGAAAAGAGACTGACATATCCGGATAGATAGTTACAGATATGAACAAAGAAAGAAAGAAATGAACAAAGAAAGAAAGAAAAAGAAAGAAAGGAAGAATGAAAGGAAAGAAAGAAAGAAAGAAAAGAAAGAAAGAAAGAAAGAAAGAAAGAAAGAAAGAAAGAAAAGAAAGAAAGAAAGAAAGAAAGAACGAAAAAAAAAGAAAGAAAAGAAGGAAAGAAAAAGAAGAAAGAAAAAAGAAAGAAAGAAAGAAAGAAAGAAAGACAGAAGAAAGAAAGAAAGAAAGAAAGAGGGATACGGGGGAAAAAAAACAGACAAAAAGAAAAACTCAGGTATTGATATAAAACTTTTTTATAAATTCTACGCACCAAATCAAATCAAAACAACCCAAAAAAAAATCTAACTCTTAAAGAAACTTACTTGCAGAGAACAGTCCAATTTCTCCCCATGATAACTCGTGACACAGATTTCAGGCTGGATTCCAAGACACAGAACAAAATGATGTTCCACCACTGCACAAGACTATAATATCACAGAAATAGGATAGACCTTTCGAAAGTACTCTATACCTCTATCACTCCGATCGTATCAATGGATCTTTTTGTGTCTGTCTGCACTCTTTTAACTGTTCATGTCTCTCTTAAAATAATCTTTGGCACATTCCGGCTGAAAAAAGATTGTGACGAGATAAAAAAACAAAAACAAAAAAAAACAGCGGAAAAGCCCTGAGAGGGAGGGAGGAAAGAAAAAGAGAAGGGGGGGGGGGGGGGGGGAAATAAACAAAGAGAGCAGTGGGGGGTGGGGGGGGAGAGATACAGAAACAAAGTAAACAGGATGCAAAATACTAAAAAAAAATGACTACCCATCCTTTCGTAATAGCCTTCAGTCAAACGTGTTCGTGTGGTGTGTGTGTGTGTGTGTGTGTGTTGTGTGTGTGTGTGGTGTGTGTGTGTGTGTGTGTGTGTGTGTGTGTGCGTGTGTGTGTGTGTGTGTGTGTGTGTGTGTGTGTGTGTGTGTGTGGTGTGTGTGTCGTGTGTTGTGTGTGTGTGTGTGTGTGTGTGTGTGTGTGTGTGTTGTGTGTGTGTGTGTGTGTGTGTGTGTGCAAGCGCATGTGTATGTTGTGTGTATGCATGCGTGCGCGTGAGCACGCGCGTACATGGGTCCGTGTGTGCGTGGATGCGTGTGTGCGTGCATATATATCTGTGCACGCATGCGCGTGTGCCCGCTGGATGCCTGCATGCAAGGTGGGTATGTCACGCTGTTATATGCGCGCGACGCAGATACACCGTGTGCGTGCAAGTGCATGTGCGTGCGAGACTGTCTATGCTTCTCTCCCTCCTCTCTCTCCTCTCTCTCTCTCTCTCTCTCTCTCTCTCTCTCTCTCTCTCTCTCTCTCTCTCTCTCTCTCTCTCTCCACGTTTTTCTTCTTTCCAATTAGGCAAGCCTTCCAAATCATCAATCACACTTAGACTTGTCAGACTTGTTTACACAAAGTTGTTTACGTGTGTCGGTGGGATATTTATTTTAAAAAATAATTCAATGTTGCCGAAGAGAAAGTGTATCATTCATTTTTTTTTTCGTTTTCCTCAGGGTATAAGTGGGTTTTTTTTATTTTGCTTGTTTGCGGTTTGTTTCTTTTGAGTTGTTTGGTTACTGGTTAGATTCTGTGAACTACTAAACTGGATCAATTATTATTGTACATATTGCTAAACAGACAGATTGCACAGACAACTCCTAGTCTGGGCAAAAGATGCTGAATGGTTAGAGCTGCAGACTCGTGATATCAGGAGCGCAGGTTCAAATCCGTGTTATAACTTAAGACTCGAAGTATACGGTCATTGATTTTGATCTTTCTAGATATCGATCCTTTTTACAGCAAAGTTGTCTGTTCCGTTCTCTGTTCGTGGATCAAACGGATTCAGTAGTTAACACATCTTTTTTTCAAAACCAAACCAAGCCGATTTAGACCAAATCAAACTAGATCAGACCCGACCAAAACAGACCAGGCAGACTAAATTAAACCGTACAAAATCAAACCTTACCAGACCTAACTATAATTCATATCAATTCAATTCAAAATACTTTATCTCAAAAACAGAGAACTACAGCAAAGCTTACGAAGCCAAACAAAACCCCAAACCACCCTTTACCACACCACTAAAAAGGTAAAGGTGTCCCATAACCTGTGTGGTCGTAGGGGATCGAGGGCATCAGAGACCTCAGCTTCTCTAGAAACCAGCATATTGAGGGCGGCGCCCATCTCCTCTCCCTCGCTGCTTTACCCCTACACCAAACTACACCAACCCCCCCCCAAAAAAACAACAACAACAACAACAACAACAAACCAACCTTAATCTAAATCCAAACAATCCAAACCAAATCAAACCAAGTCGTGTACACAATGCCGTAAGAAACTTGTATTGTGTACAGAAGGAAAAGAGGCCAATAGAAACAGGGGGTGGAAAAGCAGGACTGTTGGCGTGGGTGTTCGTGTAATTACTGGCAGTGAAGTGACTTCTTCTGCCTCCTGAGGCAATTAAAGTGCTGGTTCAAAGTGTTCATTTGCCGGTGTGGGTTTTTTTTCCAATCAATGTCCCCCTGTTACAATTCATAAAACATCAACAAAGGGGGTGGCGGGGGGTCTTAGTCTTTGCTAGAGGTTGAGACTGATTTAGAGAAAGTTCTGTCTGTCTGTTTGTCTGTCTTTGTCTGCCTCTGTGTGTGTGTGTGTGTGTGTGTGTGTGTGTGTGTGTGTGTGTGCATCTTCAGTTTAATTGTAACTGCTCTTATTCGAAAGCCACTACTCTGGTATAACTAAATGGTAAAGACATAGACTTTTCACTTAGACCTATTGGAACCAGTTAATATATTATCACAAATCCTCCATACATTGACTGAACGAAACACAACGTTTTTGACTGTCTCTGAATCTGCACGTTTACTATCAGAAAAATGGAAGACGGTAGAAGACAGAGCTGAGAGACAGTCAGACAGAGATGACATAGATAGATAGATAGATAGATAGATAGATAGATAGATAGATAGATAGATAGATAGATAGATAGATAGATAGATAGATAGATAGATAGATAGATAGATAGATAGATAGATAGATAGATAGATAGATAGATAGATAGATAGATAGATAGATAGATAGATACACAGACAGACAGACGTAAATAAAAACACAGACAGACAGACGTAAATACAAACACAGACAGAGATGCTGAAAAACCAGCAGGTCAGCAGATAGATCAACAGACCCATAAAGAAGATCAGAAACTGAATAAGGATTAAAACAGAAACAATAGAATTCAAAGCCACAATATGAAAATCAACAACAACAACAACAACAAAAAACAACAAGAACCACAACAACGAAACAGCAATTTCACTGTCTGCTGTTTTCTTGATTCCTTTAACGTGCTTGTGTCAGTGATCTCCCTATTTGAAAGAAAACACAACAGAAAAGAGGGGTTCTCTCTCTCTCTCTTCTCTCTCTCTCTCTCTCTCTCTCTCTCTCTCTAAAACAATATGTTGTGACGGCGCTGTCTGATTGGTTTAAAAACGGTCAACTTTGCGTGAGAAGGCGCCATAAACCGGAAGACGTAAACGCGCTCACCCCAGAACCGTCTAGAAGCCGGAAAAACTGTAAACTTGCGAATTCTTTTTTTTTTTGGTCAGGGTTTGCCCGCACACTGAAGGTTTCGGTGTGGAGAGTCTGTTTTCGGTTGGAAGATACGGGCAATGAGGTATCTGCACGCGGTGGCCTTGTTGTTCTGGATTTTTTTCTTTTCTTTTCTGTTCCTGGGCTAGAGCTCGGATATTTATTTTGTTTATATAATTATTTGTTTTATTTTATATACCACTTTATGTCACAGCAGAATTCAATCTGTGAAATTCGGGCTGTTCCACCCGAGGAGAGCACGTCGCCACAAGTGCAGCGCCAGCCCTTGGTGTTTTTTTTTTTCTTTTTCCTGTCTGCAACTGTATTTGTTTATCTATCTATCAGAGTGGCTTTTTTCTACAGAATTTTGCCAGGGACAACTCCTTTCTTGCTGTGGGTTCTTTTACGTGTGCTTAATGATCATGTGTAACACACTGAACCTCGGTTTTTCGTCTCATTTGAAAGACTAGCACCCAGACCACCACTCATGGGTTAATGGAGGGGGTAAAATTCTGGGGCCCAAACGGAATTCGAACCACTGCACGCACACTCCGACCCGGACTTTTCACTTTCTAGGCAGGTGCGTTACCTCTAGACCACGCTTCACCTATGCTTACCATCAGTGAGATTTGGTTTGAATACGAAACGTTTTTACCCACCGTTAAGGTAGCTGCGTTCCGACTTTGGAGATTTTGTCTAAACAGGACACATGTGAGCATGCGCTTTTTTAAAAAAAACATTTTGTCACCGGCACGAAATAGCCTACTCTTATGAAAGGTGGATCGGGTTTTTAACATGTGCGAAAAATGCTCTGCGTGCTTCTGCTCACGGGCCTAGCTTTGATAGTCTCACCTGAAGCACTATTAGGGGAGTTGACCCAGTACTTATGTTAACTCCAGGGGGAAAATCCCTAAAACGAGTACTTCCGTGGTGACTCTATCCTGGATTGGACCATCAGTTCACGAGTGCAAACTTCTAACCACTAGGCTATCTTGCCTCCCTGGGTTGTTGGAGTGAATGTGTAAGGTTCATCAGATCATTCTGTTCTATTTGCTTTCCTTAACATCACAGTATAAAAAGGTTCTACTTCAGTCCTCCAAAATATATGGGATGTAAGGGGAGGAGGACTAAAAACAAAAGTACTACATGACATGACAACCTGGAATAAAAACCTCCTTCCATGGTGTTTTCGTGGAGTTAAGATTTTAATCTTTCATGTTTGAAAACAAAACGAAACGAAACACAACAAAACGATGCTAGTCTCTCGAACTAAAATTTAATTCAAACAGACCGTCAATTCTGATTGGGCTTTTTTTCATGGTTGGGGGTTTGTTTTGTTTTTTCTTTGTTTCCGCTGAAGGCTACGAGGTTCACAAATGGTGAGGTTTTTTGTGTATGCTACCGTCCCCACCCTTCCCCCCCCCTTTCCTTCCACTCCTTTCCCCCATTGGCCCATCCCCTCTTCACCCCCCTCCCTGGTCTTCACCATTAAGGTAACTGCATTCCGACATCAAGGAAATACTCATTCTAAAAACATCAAAAGACGCTAAGCTGGTAGGTGACTACCAAAAGAATGATAAAAATTCTGCACAAACAACGATTGAAGCTACAGGCAGCTGTTTTTTGTGTAAAAAATGGGGAAAATGGGAACACTGCCGGAGGTGAAAACAGCTTGGAGTTTATCCTTGAAATTTTGGCAAAATTGTAGGGTTTTATGTGAGACCTGGCACTGCGCAAAAACAAATGTAGTTTAGATCAGTTGAATCTCTCTCTCACTCTCTCTCGTCGTCTCCTCCACTTCTCTCCTCTCTCTCTCTCTCCTCTCATCTCTCGTCTCTCTCTCTCTCTCTCTCTCTCTCTTCCCTCTCTTCTCTCTCTCTCTCTCTCGTGCGGACACATAAACAACACACAACCACACACACACACACACACACACACACACACACACAACACACACACACACACAACACACACACACACACACATACACACACACACACAGTACGTGACAAACGATGCAATCGGAATTACTAACAACAAAAAAAAACTAATAAAAACCTGATCCCCAAAACAAGTCAAAAACAACGACAGAAGCACAAGAACACCTCAGTTACAAAACTCCTTTTATCATTAATAATCCAATCCATTATTTCTTCTGGCCTTTCAGTATAGAGGGCCAGAGAGTGCAGAGAACAGGTTAAGGTTGGCCACAGAAACATGAATGAAAAAAACCCGGGGGATTTCGGATCACCAATGCCAAGGGGCTCCCCGTGCTGCTGCGTCAAATTTTATTTCAATTTAAACCCCTGCTCCACGAAGATTCCAAAAGGAATTTTCACTTGGTTTTCCCCGAGTCGTTCGTCGCACAAAAATGGGTTTTTTGTTTTGCCCATCATTTTTTAAATTTTTTTTATTTATTTATTTATTTTTCTTTTTTATCGAGGGGTAATGGGGAAAAAGCACCCTGTGTTTTTTTTTTTTTTTTTACATCTATTTCCTGTGTAATCAGTTTTTTAAAACTTTTACTGCCCAGCGGCACACAAAGGCCTACTTTTTCAAAAAGGGGAACAAATTTTAACGTGTGCGCAAAAATTTCGCGGGGTTCCACACGGCCCGGTTTAAATTTTTCTCCGAAATTTCGATGTACTTTGGATTTTTGTTGTGGTTGTGTTGTGGGTTTTGTGGTGTGTGTGTTTGGTGGTTGGGGGTGTTGGGTTTTTTTTCCCCCAAAAACAAAACGAGACATTCCCCAAAAGTGCTTATTGTTTATAAATTAATTTACCATATTTTAAAAACCCAAAAAACATCCCTCAATTTTCACAAAATTTATATCATACAGGGGTTCATTGTGGCCTGGGAAAAAAAAAACCCGGGAACCCCTCTGTTTTTTCTTCTGAAATTTGATTCGGCTTAAAACACAAAAAATTTTTTTTTTTTTAAAAGGGTTAAAACCTCACCTTTTTTCCCTTAAATACAAAAATCCTCAAAAACCATCACTAGATATCTCCTTTTTCTCCTTCAAAACAAAAACCCAAAAAAAACCCTCACACAACTTTCAAATCCTTTTTTTTCATGTAATTTAAAACCCCACAAAAACTCAAAATACCAACACACTTCCCAATACTTAAAAAAAAACCCCCCCACACAAAAACGTCCAAAACCATCCACCCCCCCCCCCACCCCCTTCCAACACACAACCCCACCTCTCCCCTTCCCCCCCCTTCCCCCCCCCCCCCCCCCCCCCCCCCCATCTTTTCTTTCTGACAGCAGGGACTGCTTTATTGACTGACCGTCAGGCCAGGTGGTATTTTCGCCAGTGAATTGGTCAGCCCCCCGGGCCCCCCCCCACCGACGCTCTTGTAACCTGGT
>JASPKP010003280.1:0-2500 GCA_030674155.1 Stramonita haemastoma
CACTGATGAACGAAATAAGCCTAGCCCCTTTTGTTCATTTTTGGGGAACCTATCCTTTTCTTATGGGGTTTTTTGTGGTGTTTTTTTGTGTGTGTGTGTGTGTGTGTGTGTGGTTGTGTGTGGTGTGTGTGTTGTGTTGTGTGTGTGTGTGAGCGCGGGGTGTGTGTGCGGGTGTGGGTGTGGGGGGGGTTTTGGGGGACATTTATTTTGGTCCCCTTTGGGACGCTCGCAAACACACACACCACCCACAACACACACACAACACCCAAGCATGCACACACCGCGGGGGCACAGAGAGGGGAAAAGAGAGGGGGAGAGAGGAGAGAGAGGAGGGGGGGAGAGAGGGGGGAGGAGAAAAAAAGAAAAAAGAGCGGGGGGAAGAGAGAGAAAGCAGACAGACAGACAACAGACAACAGAGACAGACAGACAGACAGGGGACAGAGTTTTTCCTTTTATAATAATTATATCGAGGATAATAGAATGAGCAAGATGTGCTTTTTTTTTACATCCATCCTTGCGCGCGCACACACACACCAAAAAAACACACACACCACACACACACACACACACACACAACCACACACAATACACACACACACACACACACACACACACACACACAACACACACACACACACAGACACACACACTCACACACAAACCCCACCACCACCAGACAAGAGACCCTTTTGAACATACCGGGACAGAAACAGTAGCACTATCAGGGGAATACAACAAACCCCAAGGCATTGCGGGTAAAAGTGAATAGCCAGGCCCTTTCCTTTTTTTCTTTTTACCAAAATACATACAAACGTACTGTAATCATCTGGTAAAGCCCCCTTTTCTTCCCCCACTTCGACTAACTTCTCCCTTGCTAACAGTAACAGTAACAGTCCCCAAAAAATCAAACTGGAAAGACCAGGTGTGTTTGTGTGTGTGTGAGTGTGTGTGTGTGGTGTTTTGTGTTGGGGTGGTGGGGGTGGGGGTTTCTTTAGTGTGTGTGTGTGTGATGTATGTGAGAGAGAGAGAATGAATGTGGTGTCCGTGTGTGTGTGTGGGTGTGTGGTGTGTGTGTGGGGTGTGTGTGTGGGTGTTTTTGTGTGAGGGGGGGGAGAGAAGTAAGATAAGGAATAGCGTGAAGAGACAGACAGACAGACGAGAGACCGACACAGAAAGCACATTTAAAAAAAAAACTTTCAAAAAAATACTCTTGTTTAAACGACAGCAGTTTCGCATTGATGACAAACGACTGGTTAAAACTTTAGTCTATCAAACCCCCGAAGAGAAAAAAAAAGGGAAAAATATCTAAAAAAAAAAAAAAAAAACCCCAAATACAACCCGAAAAAGATGTTTTGCACAAAAACATTCCCCCCGGGGAAAAAAAAAAAACACAACGAAAAAAACTAAAAAAAACCCAGAAAGTCACAAAAAAAAAACTACACCCTCACTCCGCACAAAACCACCCCAACAACCCCCCCCCCCCCCCCCCCCATCCCCACCCCCACCAACCACTACCCCCCACCCACTTATAAGCGACGCAAACAAAACAAAACAAAACAAGTGTCGTTTTACGTAGCAAAAAGCACTGACGACATTCTCACCACCCCCCCCAAACCCCCCCCCCTTCTAACAGCCCATACACCCCCACCCTTAAGTACCCCCCCCCCCGCCCCCAAAAAAAAAAAAAAACACACACCTCCTCCTCCCCCCCCCCCCCCTAAAAAAAATGCAAAAACCCAAAAGTATAATTAAAACTCTTAATCGGGTGCAACACTAGTAGCAATTTCCACGGCAGACTGCTTTGAAATTGAAGGCATTAATTTTAGAAGCTAAGCACTCTACTACTAGATCTGAAGACAGGATAGAGAGACAAAAAGAGTTAAGCCGAGATAGGCAGATATATATAGCCTTCTAAAGATGATTGATAGACAGACAGATATGGGGAGAGAGAGAGAGAGAGAGAGAGAGAGAAGAGAGAGAGAGAGAGAGAGAGAGAAGAGAGAGAGAGAGAGAGGAGGGGGGGGGGGGGGACGGATGGTGGTTGCAACGCGAGGGAGGACGGAAAGAGGTGAAGGGAATAGAATGCGAGTCAGAAATGAACTGGCTCTAGTGGTTGAGAAACGAAGCAGGCGCACAAGTGCACACACACACACACGCACGCACGCACGCACGCACGTATACACACACGCGCACGCACACCACATACACACACACTTGGTCCATAAAGATCACAATGGATAGATAATCCACCACCACCTCACAAAAGAGTGATAAATTCTCTCTCTCTCTCTCTCTCTCTTTTCTCTCTCTCTCTGGCCTGAAAATATCGAAAATATGTCAGTGCATGCATGCATGCATGTACTTCAAAGAGTAAACAGCGCGCGTCGGTGAAAGGGGAAGGGGTGGGGGGAGAAAAGGAGGTAGGTAAGGAACTCAAAAGAGGCGTGTGTGTGTGTGTAGTGTGTGTGTGTGTGGTGTGTGGTGTGTGTGTGTGTGTGTA
>JASPKP010003280.1:15000-20305 GCA_030674155.1 Stramonita haemastoma
GCGCGCGCGCACACACACACACACACACACAATTACACACACACAATTACACACAATCATACACATACACACACCACACCACAACACACCACACACACACCAGACACACACACAAACACACACAATTACACACAATTACATACACACATACACACCACACACACTCAAGTACATACACACATACATACACACACGCAGTGACATATGAGAGGCAATCAAGTAATCTCAAACTAACACCCAACCCGCACAGCCACCCTCACACACCCACAAACACAAACACACACCCCCACACCCCCACACACACCCACACAGTCACCCACGCTCGCACGCACGCACGCACGCACACACACACACACAGAGTGAAAATGTGAAAGGCAGGCAAGCAACAATATTGACTGTAAAAACGCATCGATAGCCAAAGAAGCACGCACCATAAAACAGACAATGGTTCACATTATGGGAACATTGCCTAATGCAGCTTTTGTACAGACACACTACAAGTGTAACAGATGTCCTGCTGTTTGAACAATGAGCTAGAATTGTGACACCAGCCAGTTTACTTTCTACATCGTTTTCCACACACACATACACACATACATACATCACACCACACCACCCAACACACCACCATCCCACACACACTACACCCCCACCACCCACCCCCCCAACACACAACATACACACATGACATACAATGCACAATGCTAGGGGTGTACGTGACAACACCGACAATATAAAAAGTGTGTGTTGGCGGTTCCTACTGACTGTGTGGGTGATGGATGCAGCAGTCAGTGTCTTGCAGTCTGTGTGACAGCATCCCTTCTCTCATCACAGTCAGGCTTGAAGAGGAGGATGCAATACAGTGAGGAGTGTCCTCACAGACAGGAATAGCTCCTGTCAGAGTGACAGGGAACCTTGCACAGCGTCATGATGGTAATAGAACCTACGGCAACAAGAGGGCTGTCCCTGGCAAAATTCTGTAAAAAAAAAAAAAAAGCCACTATGATTGGAAACAAATACAGTTGCAGACAGAAAAAAAAAAAAAAAACAATACCGGGTGGTGCTGCACTTGTGGCAACGCCTCTCCCTGGGAAGAGCAGCCCGAATTTCACGCAGGGAAATCTGCTGTGACATAAAGTGGTATAAAATACAAATACAAATAATTACATAGTCATGAAGAGGGCGGGATAGCTCAGTGCTCAGAGCATTCTCTTTCTTCCAGCTAAGGTTAAGCAGCATCAAGCATGGTTACCAAGGGGATGTGTGATCGTTTGCGCACCTTTGCTTCAATACAGTCCCTCAGGTCACCCAGCTGTCAATGGGTACCTGGCCTCTTTAGGGTCAGGGAAGACAAAGCAGCGAGGGAGGGGAGATGGGCACTGACCCCTAGAAAAGCTGAGGTCTCTGATGACTCGCTCCCTTTCAACCACATATAGGTTATGGGACACTTTTATCTTTGTTGTAGTCATATGTTTGTCATGTTCCACGATGACCTCCACAAAAGCAGAGAAGACTGCTGCTTTTTCGGAAATTGGGGAGAAATTTGATTATAGTGGACATGCCTTGTCCACAGTACATCCCCACTCTCTCAGCCAAGAGGCATAAGGACAGTCAGCGTTGGAGCACACACAAAGAGATATTATATATATATATGGAAAACTGGAGTCACATCAGTCAGCAAAGATTGGGAGAGAATTATGCAGTTTTTCTTTCTGGCCACATGTGGATTGACAGCATTCTCACACACAAAGAGATATTATATATATTATATATATATATATATATATATGTGATGTCCCATCTCTGCACAGATTCTTGGGTGGGTACAGTTAGCCAATTAAGTCGTGATCTCTAAAAAAGAGGCTGCGTAAATTCTACCGTTCACCATGAAGGCAAAGAGTATGCAATGGAGGGCTTTTGAGCACCACCCAAGGAAACAGAGCATCGCACAATTCGCAGGTGTGTCCCGATTTAGTGACACAATGCTGCGACAGGGCTCTGATCACATGGGAGGCAATCTACTTACCACCCCATTACACACACACACACACACACACACACACACACACATGTATATATATATATATATATATATATATATATATATATATATATATATATATATATATATATATTATATACATACATACATACACGCGCGCGCACGCATATACAGACAGACAGACACACACACACACACACACACACACACACACTCATACACACAAATGGCAAAAACCAGCACTGTTTTGTGCAGTCACTGAAGTCACAAAGACATAACTATATGCATACAGACAGGCAGGCCAACAACATAGAGAGAGACAGAGACAGAGACAGAGAGAGACAGAGATAGATAGATAGACAGACAGACAGATGAAAGAAAAGCGCTAGTAATCATGAGAGTGAAATGATAGACACTGCCCTAAAGCAGCTGCTTCCCTAACGGCAGCTGTCTCCCATGCTGTGTATATAATTGTATACCTGCTATTTAAACACTGAACATTTCACAGGCTTGTATGCATGCAACTTCATGGTAGGACAAGTATGTATATATTAATTTTGCCTGCCTTTTGGTATGCTCACGCACACACACACACACAAGCACACACAAACGCAGGGATGTGATCACACACATGCACACACGTTCTTTCTCTCTCTCTCTCTCTCTCTCTCTCTCTCTCTCTCTCTCTCTCTCTCTCTCTCTCTCTCTCTCTCTGCGAGCGAGCGTGCATGTGCGTACTGGTGCGTATGTGCATGTCTTTGTATGTGTGCGTGCATGCGCATGTGTACAGCATGGTCAATGACAGAAGACAAAATGAAAGCTAAGCAAACGAACATATTATCTGGAGCATGAGGTATACATACTTCTATTTGGAGTAACATCGCAGGAGAGAGAGGCTGCTTGATAATAATAATAATAATGATAATAATAATAATAATAATAATAATAATAATAATAATAATAATAATAATAATAATAATAATAATAATAATAATAATAATAATAATAATGATGATGATAACAACAACAACAATAACAATAACAACAACAAAAACAACAACGATGATGATGATGATGATGATGATGGTGATGATGATGGTGATGATGATGATGATGGGGCGGTAAGTAGATTACCTCCCATGCCATCAGGGCCCTGTCGCAGCTTCGTGTTACTAAATCGGGACACACCTGCGAATTGGTGGGATGCTCTGTTTCCTTGGGTAGTGGTCGAAAAACCTGCGTTGCACTCACTTATCCTTCACGTCAACAACTCTCTTACGCTTGTAACAACTACTGACATCACACACATGTCTTGGAATATGCATTTGTATATTTTTGGGTCTATACTTGTGGGTGTGTCTACATCACCAAGTAGTGAATGGATATTAAACTAAAAAAAACAAAAAAAACAAATAAAACGTGTAAATGTGCGTGCGCGCGCGCGCGGGTACACAGACACACAGGTGTGCATGCGCAAACAAGCACACATGCGCACGCGCGCACGCACACACACACACACACAGAGTAAATGAACTCTCTGACATAGCTGTCTTCGAAATGCTATTGCAAATGTCACCCACGTTTAAACGCTAACCGTTAGCCGATACTAGCTGTTTTCCACATCACGAATTACTGGGTATGCCAGACAGACCGACACAAACAAAACTCCACTTTTATAGTGGATTTTTCCCCTAATCGATATGTCTCTGATAATTCTGCCATTTTCCTCATTATCTACTATCATTAATAGTGTAAAGACTGAACACAAAAAGAACACACATATGCACACAAACTACTCTTTCATCCAATCCTCTCATAGCTAGTATAGATAGACTCTGAAACTTCACCACACTGCAAAGCAGAGGACAATAAGGCACATCTCTTCCCCTCCCCCCACCCCCACTCCTAGTCCCATGCCCTGTCCGGTCTTCCTGTAACCGGAGCAAGGCAGGTGTGGGGCCGAGGTCCATTCATGTATCCCGCTGACCACTCACCCTTCCTCTTTTCTTCTGCTTTTCTGGATGGAGCTTTTCACTACGGATCGGACAATAGTATATTATTGTAAAAGGTAAAGGTGTCCCATAACCAATGTGATCGTAAGGGAGCGAGGCATCAGAGACCTCAGCTTTACTAGGGGCTAGCGTATTGAGGGCGGCGTCCATCCCCTCTCCCTCGCTTCTTTATCTCCCCTGTTTCTAAAGAGGCAGGTACCTATTGTCGGCTGGGTGAACTGGGGAACTAACTTTCGGAACTTTAGCCGGAGAATAATGGGTGGATATTACGATAACCCCACTCCAAGCAGGTGACGATCAATGGCACCACTTTCCCCCTGTCCACTCATCATCATACCTGAGCACGACAGGTGTAGTGGGGTGGAGGATGGGATGTCTACACTGCCCACTGTCCTTTCTCTCTTCTTGGTTGTAGGTGAAGCTTTTCATTAGGGATGCATTAATAGGGCTTTTATGCTGACACAGTTTATGGTAAAGCTGTACAGACTTGCCCAGGTGTTTGTACCACGTATGCAGTTTTAATTTTAGCATAATTGTAGCCAGTTACAAAGGCTCAATCAATTTAAGCCCTTTGATTTGTTAAACGCTTTGATTTGTTTTTACAAGATATAGCGCAATATAAATTCCATGTCTTCTTCTTCTTCTTCTTCTTAAACGGATTTCATATATAGTCAATCAAATTATAAAAAACATAGCCTAAATATGTCCCCCGAAAAATGAATCTTTTTCTAACGATGTTGAAAGCATTTGTGGATAAGAACCATGCCTTGACCTTGACCTGACTTCAGTTTCAGCTCCTGGATGAGCCTTTGTTCCAGCAGTAGATGGATTTTAGCCCTGGTGGCACCTGACAGCAAGACACTTTTCAGAAATTAGAAATGTCGACACATTCACAAGAATATGTTACATTCCTATAACCTTTTTACCCTGCCATCGGAAGTCCACGATTAAAAAAAGAAAGAAAATAAGCTTCAAATAATATATGTTGCTAAAAGCCCCCGAAATATAAACCGAATAGAATAAGCACCTTGTGCCTTATCTTTGTGCCTTATGTTTGGGGATCCTACTTAAAAAGATTTAAAGGAGGTCATAAAGTTTGTATCCAACCAAGTGGTCAGTCTTAGCTAGATGATAACCGAAACATTGCCAGACAATTTAAGTACAAGCACAGGCAACAGAAGTTTGGGAAAAAAGAATAAATGGCCCACACCTGGATCTACAAGAAATGCAATTCCCTACCTAACCACTTACAGTATTATTGAGGAATAGTGGAGAACAACAAGTGCAGGTA
>JASPKP010003281.1:0-5000 GCA_030674155.1 Stramonita haemastoma
CTGTATAATACAGTGATGTCCATAGGACCTGTCTATTGAATAAGAAAATTTGTCTCTTTACACATTTGAATAGTTACGAGTTTATAGAATAAACTTTATATATATATAATTGTGTGTGTGGTGTGTGTGTGTGTGTGTGTGTGTGTGTGTGTGTGTGTGTGTGTGTGTGTGATTAAAAGTCTAAAAGTGACCTGATGTGTGTGTTTCAGTTGCGTCGCATGGAGCACCGACTGGGGGATCCAGGCTTTGCAACAGGGCATGAAAGTGGCGGCAGAATATACAGCAGCAGCGGTGGTGGAGGAGAATTGAACCCTAGCTCCACAGCCCTGACGGCCACCCCCCGTGACCACACCTTTGTGGTGGACCCACACAGACAGCCCACGGCCAGGGTAAGCCCAGCACTTCTGTTTAATTAAGAGCTGTTAATTAAAGAGCTGTTTGTGGTTAATATGGCAACCTCCCCTGTGAGGTCGCCAGGGGCCTGTCTGTCTGTATAAAGAGCATCCCCACCTTCTGCAAATTCTGTGCTCTTTTCTATCCCTCTCTTCGTTTCCTTTTTCTCCTTTTTCTTTTCTTTTTTTTTTTTTTAAACCTGTCGCCTCCTTTTTGTCTGTTTTCTGCCTTCTTGGTCCATTCTCCTGCCTTTTTTTTCCCCCAGAAAGACTCAAAAGGATAACAAATCTCTCCCATGCCCAAAGTCGGATGCACTGGGCCTGACTTGTCAGGCGCTTTAATGGCAGGCAGCACAACTCATTTTTGGTTATATAACAGACAACAATAGTTGCTGTCTGAGCGTTTCGACCTTATTAACCTTAGCTTGGGAAAGCGAGTGCTCTGACCACTGAGCTATCCTGTCCCCTGAGCGTTCGAGGAAAAGAAGAATATGGCAGCACTTGGGATGAAATAGGTCTTGGGCAGATAATCAGTCACTGTACATGTACTCCTCCACTATGAAGGTAGCCACATTCCGACTTCAGGAATGTGTGCTGGGTGCTTACATGTTCGTGTTTCTGAGTATGATATAATTTACCTTCCATCCTTACATGTATCCTTTATTGGATAGAAATGATCCAGATGGAAGGTTCCACCCAGACTGCCAGGCAAGGCTTATTTATACAGTCTTGTCTGGGTAGATAGATGGCTTTGTATCCATTGGAGAATCAGTGTGTGGTGTGATGTGAATGGCTGTATTAGCGTATTTCCGCAAAGAGGGATTGTAAGTTGGCAGAGAGAGAACAGTGCTCTAAGTACCAGACAGAACACGATCTGATAGGCATACATGACTGTATCAATTGTTGAGTTCTTCTCATTGTGATCCGAAATATTTATATCATATGCCATATGGACCGACATTTCAAAACGAATCTTGACGAAATTTAGATTCAGCATTTCTGATTTAGATTCAGCATTTCTGATATTCAAGTTCATTATAGAAAAGGAGATGCCTGTAAAATCAGATTTTGACCGTTATGCCATAAACAACCCCCCCCCCCCCCCCCCCAAAGAAAAAAAAGAAGTTCATTTCATTCTGTCTTTACTTGGACTGGTATAATTTAGAAAACAATTATTTATTCCCAGCAAACATGTGATTCACAAACTTCTTTGCTGAGATTGATATTGTTTATGCCTCTTCAACGAATGAAACAAATGTGAGACAATTAGCATTGTACGTCTTATGGAGAATTTTTACATTCAGGGACAAACTTTTGGGTACTTTGGCAGCAAAATAATGTACAGTGGTCTGGGGCATGCTAGTAGCATGTTTATTGTTTTATTTATTCTTTTATATTGAGGATAATGGAATAAGCACTCATGTGCTTTTTTTTTTTACATCTAGTCCCCGTGTGTATGCAGTTTAATTGTTAATTATGTTTATCCTTCGTTTACATGCTTTTGGCTTAAGTTAATGAATACGTATCCCCCCCCCCCTTTTTTTTTTTTTTCACTAGCCTCATGCTGTCTTTAAAAATGTCTGTGTTTCTTCTGTGTCCTCCCCCCCCCTCTCTCTCTCTCCCCTCTTTCTCTGTGTGTGTGTGCGTGTGCGCGCGCGCGCTCTCGTGTGTGTGTGCGCTCGTGTGTGTGTGTGTGTGTGTGAAAGAGAGAGAAAGAGAGAGAGGTAGTTGAACTATTTGAGAGAGAGAGAGAGAGGGGGGGGGGGGGGAGGTGTAGAGACACAGAAAAGAAACGTGCCTCTAACAATGGGCTTGGACAAGTTAATTGTAACAGAGGCTGTGTGTTTACACAGCCCCCTGCTGGAGCCACATCTATTATACTGTATACACTGTAAACCTGTTGTAAATGACTGCTCTGGGGTCACCTCGCCCGCCCTCTGTGCGCTGTGCTCTGTGTGTGCCCCTAGGGACCGACCCCAGAATGTGCTGGAGTCAGCTGTTCTTGACAAGGTCTTGACACCAGAGAGAGAGACAGACAGACACACAGAGACACAGAGACACAGAGGGGGGGGGGGGAGGGATAGGGAGAGAGAGAGGGAGGGGGGAGAGACAGACAGACAGACAAGCAGACAGACAGAGGAGAGAGAGAGGAGAGAGACAGACAGAGAGGGAGGGGTGGAGACAGAGAGAGAGAGAGAGAGAGAGAGAGAGAGAAAGAACTCGAACTCGAACTAGAGAGATAGAGAGAGAGAGAGAGACGCAGACGCAGACGCAGACATTTTATTCATAAAGGCCAAAGCCCCTTAGAAGGGGGGATAAACATAATAATTACATCATGACATAGAATGCATAAGTACAATAAACTGCTGCTCACTTTAATACTGTACTTCTAATTGTAAATGCTTTCTGTAGATACAATGCTAAATGTCTTATAGTTGTATTGTTTGTTGCAGTCAGAAGCAATATCAGTTTAAACAAGCAAGGTTGAGAATAGTATTTAAATGGAATAAACTGTTTTCTGAGATCACTTAATCCAGGACATGAAAGAACAAAATGCACTTCATTCTCTTGTGACTCAAGGCATAATGGACAAGTCAAATTACAATCATCTACTTTTCTATAACGAAAACGATGAACAAAAATATCAGAAATGCCAAATCTAAATTTTGTTATAGCGCGTTTCAAGTATCTCCATTTGCATCGATAGATATTCTGGAATACAATGTGAGGAATTTAAACATTTTTATACATGTAAAATCTACTGCTGTCTTCAATATGAGCACTCCATCTCTGCCAACCACAATCAATAACTCGTTGCCGAAAAACACCAATAAAGCCATTCAAATCACCTACGCCTTGATTCATCCACACAAATCCAAAACCATATTCAAACAATGTCATTCGTACACGAGAAACCCAGTTACATTTACCTCTGGCATCTAACTCTGCTAACATGTTGTAAGCCTTATGTGGCAGTCTATGTGGTTCCATCTGAATTACTTTAACCCAGTAACGAATACAAATTACCTTAGATCGTAGATATACAGGGTATCTGTTTGTCTCTCCATAAACTAGATCATTGGGTGTTTGGAAGGAAACTCCAAGAAACCTTTTCAGTGCATACAGGTGAACTCTTTCAATGTGCATAGCAGCTGGGTCCAAACCCCACAGTTCTGCACCGTACTGAACCATTGGTTGAATTTGACAGTCATAAATCTTTAAAAGTAACGTCAATGAATCATTTTTTAGCCAAGCCAACTTCCTCATAATGCAGAGTAATGCATGCTTTGCTCTGCTTGCAAGGTTTTTGCAAGCAAAAGTAAAACTTAAACGAGTTGAAAAATAGATTCCCAGATATTTATAAACATTCACTACAGGCATACGACTTCCATTATACGTCCAATGTTCTCTATCAGCAAGATAACCTCCTTTTCTGAACACTATTATCTGACTTTTACTCATATTTATTTTTAACTGGAGAGAAGCAGCAGATCTTTCTAAACTATTTAACTGTGTTTGCAAGCCAACTACAGTTTCAGACAACAATGCAACATCATCAGCTAGTAATAATATAAACATTTCTAAACCATCATTTCCAAATCTTGCACCATGCTTTCCAGACCTAATAACATCTACAGTCAATTCATTGATAAACAAAGAAAAAAGAATAGGGCTACATACATCCCCTTGCTTTACTCCAGATGTACAATTTATATACTGAGTTAAGGATGAACCAGATCTCACTCTAGCTTTAACAGAATGATACATGCTTACAATACTATGATACAACTTTCCTCGCACTCCATTCTTAAACAAAACATTCCAAAGTATACATCTATTAACTGAATCAAATGCTTTTTCAAAATCAATGAATGCTACATAAAGTTTGCGGTTTAAACAGAACTGTTTTTGTATAAATGCCATCAGAGTGAACATGTGGTCTATAGTAGAATAATTTTTCTTAAATCCAGCTTGACATTCCCCAGTTATATTATTTTCATTCACCCATTCTTGAAGTCTTCGATTAATTATGGCACTGTAAAGTTTACTCGTTACGTTGCACAAAGAAATTCCCCGATAATTGTTTGGGTTATTAACATCACCTTTTTTATGTAAGGGAAGAACAATGGACTCTGTCCACATTTCAGGAAAGATACCCTTATCAAATAGAACATTGAAAAGTCTACACAAAAACTCCATTATCATATCAGATTTACATGCATATTTAATCATCTCCCCAATTATTCCATCTGGCCCTGCGGCTTTACGATTCTTCAATCGTCTCAATGCTAATAAGATCTCTTCCTTTGAAACAGGGCGATTCAAAAACTGGATATTGTCAATATCATCATTATGAATACTATCGTCATCGTGTTCTGGTAAAGTACACATGTTATCATCTTTTTCAAGCAAATTCTTAAAATGCAAAAACCAGTCATCTAGGCTTATGTCATTTAAAGGCTGTTTTCTTTTGTTCTGAATTTTCTGCATTGATATCCAAAAGTCCCTCTGACAATTTACAGAGCTAATCAACTGTTCCAATAATGAGAGAGAGAGAGAGAGAGAGAGAGAGAGAGAGAGAGAGAGAGAGAGAGAGAGAGAGAGAGC
>JASPKP010003281.1:15000-20305 GCA_030674155.1 Stramonita haemastoma
GGTGGATTAGGATTTTGATATAATTTGGGGGTTGAAAAGGGGTGGTGTTTGTGGGGTTAGTTTATTGTTTGTTAGGTTTTGTGTTTTTTGTTATGTTTTGGTTATTGGGGGAATATGTTTGGTACTAATGTTTATGGGGAAAAGGGAGTGTATGTTGGTATGGTTGGGGATGTGGTAATGTTATGGGATGGGATGTTTTTGTGGTATATAGGTTTGGAGGATTAGAAGGATTATGTGATTATGTGTTTTTGGAGGTAGGAGTTTGTAAAGAATGTATAATATAGTGGAAGATAATTGAGTGTTGGTAAAGGGGTGTGTTTGTTGGTTTTGGTTTTTTTTTTTTAAGTTTGGATTTATATGGTGGTAGGTGGATGGGGAATATGTAAGGATAATGATTGTGATATTGATTATAGGGGAGTTGGTGTGGATGGAGAAGGGGGAGATGGTGTGGTGTGGGGATTTGGAGGGTGTAGGGATAGTATTTGGTAATTTATTAGATTGAGTTGGAGAAGGTATTTTATGTGATTTTCATTGATATTTTTGTTTGGTATTGAGGTGATGGTTTGGTGGGGATAAATTTTAGTATGTTGTTTTGTGGTGTGTTGTGTTGTGTGTGTGGTGTGTGAGTATGTATTAAGTATGTATAGTATGAATTTAAGTGAGTGTTTTTTTGGGATCTGAGAATTATTTGGTTGGAGAGGATATGTGGAGTAGGGAGATATAAAGGGTGTGATGAAAGTTTTGATTAGATGAGTTTTGATGAGGTTACATAAAGTGGTATAAAATAAGATAAAGTAAATAAGACAACTGAGACAGAGAGATAGACAGACCATATAATACAGAAGATACCAGACCTTGGCATTCAAGGGATTTTGTAATGTGCGGCCCTTTGCCGTCATCAAACGACAATTCCTTTAGGTCGTCTCATCCTCCCCTCCTCTCCCACCCCCCCCCCCTCCCCCCCATCTCTCTGTTTTCCCTTTTCCTCCCGTCCCCTGTCCCCTCCGTCTGTCTGTCTTCTGGGCTGTCTGTCTGTCTTCTTCTGTCTGTCTCTCTCCCTCTCTCCTCTCATCTTCTCTCTTTACCCCCTCTCTCTCTCGCTCCTCTCTCTCTCTTGTTCCCCTCCTTTTTTGCTCCTTCCCGTCTCTCTTCCCCTGTCTGTTTTTTCTCTGTCTGTCCCCCTCTGGGCTCGGCCCCCGTCGTCTCTCTGTCCTCTCTCCCTCTCTTTTCTCCCCTAATTTCCTTCCCCTCTCCTCTCTCTCTCTTCTCTCCTTTACCTTGGCATTAAAATTAATGGTAAAGCTGTCTGCAGCCAAAATGAGGGAAGACACCATGCCATTTTTTATTCCCGAGGCTGGGAAAAAAAAAAAGTTTTCCCCAAATAGTACAAAAAAAAAATTATCCCCAAACCATTTTAATTTTTGGGTCGCAAAACATCCGGGGAAAACCAAGTTGGGGCAGACTGGACGCTTACTTGCGGGGCGGGGAAACAGTAAGCGAGCAAGGGAAAAGAGAGAGAAGAGGAGGGGAGAGAAAAAGGGGAGAGATAGAGAGAGAGAGAGAGGAAAAAGAGGTAGAGAGAGAGAAAAAACAACAACAGACAGAAAAGACAGAAAAGACAAACAAAAAAACAAAACAAAATTCCCCCCAAAAACATCACAGATTACCACCCCAGGGGCGGGAGTGGTTTAGCCCGCCCCGGGATTTTTTTGGGAAAACCGGGAAGGGTTTGGAAAAAGATTTCCCCTCAAGTCATAGGGATTTTTCGGAAAAATCCGGCCAGCTCCTAACCCCAGAATGAGGGGGGGCCTTGGGGGCTCAGTACAAAAGGAAAAGGGGACTGGACCACACACCCAAAACTTTCCCTCAATTTGAAAGTGTTGCTCAAATTTAACCCCCCCAAACCCCCCCCTGCAGGGGGTCCTTTAAAAAAGTAATTTTTCTCGGGACCGGGTTTACGCCCTATAAAATGGGTAGTAAAAAATAAGTAAAAGCCCTGTCCCAATACGCAAAACAAATCCACTTCCATAGCACATCATTAAAAACATCCTCAACACCATTATCATCACCAAAATAATAAAAATTCCCCTTTCATTCGGGGGCCCCCCCGTTTTTTCTCGGTCTAAATGGTGCCCCTCGGGTTTTTTTTTCCCCATACATTTCTGTCGCGTTATTTAAATGCCCAAACTTTGACATATGAAAAACAACAAAGTTGCGTCTGAGCTTTCCCGGACAACGAAGATAAGAACAACGTAGATAATCATTTTGATGGGGTCAGATTTTCCCAACCCTTTCTACTGTAATTTTTGGATTTGGGCAATAATAAAGAATGAAAATTGGCGAAAATCCCATGGGGGGGTTTTTGTAGGGAAAATGGACATTGGAAGGGGAAAGGATGTTTGAGTCTCTTTTTTTTGGGGGGCCTGTTTTTTTAAAAAATTCCCCCCCCCCCGCCCCCCCCCCCCCCCCCCCCCCCCCCCCCCCCGGAAAAAAACCCAAAACCCAAAAACCAAAAAAAAAAAAATCCCCAAAATTTCAACCCGCTTTTCGTCTACTGGGATGGGGCCTAAATATGATACCTATTTGTTTCTGTTGTTTATTTTATTTTTTAAATTTGTCTCATCTTTCCTTCCCCGAACGGGCATCCCTTTTTCTGAAAGGGGGAACGGGTTTTTAATTTGGGGGGCAATTTTTTTTGATTGATTGTTCTTTTATTTTCGAGGATATTTTTTCTCTGCATTAGCCCCCCGACCTCGGTTATATCTTAAACCCGAAGGACTTCTCTGGAGATGGGTTTTGGGCCCAATACTGAGGGTTTAACTCAAGGGGAGAAAAAAATCGCCTCGGTGGGGTTTAAAAAACCCCGGCCATCAAAATAAAAACATAGCGGGCAGCGGTCTGTCTAACCACTAGGCAAACCCGCTCTCCTGATCCTTTTTTTTCTGTCAAATTGAAGAAGAGGTTTGATCTTTCAGCGGGTTTGGGTGGGTGGTATTTTTGCTCTTTTGTGTTGTTGTTTTTTTTGTGTGTGTTTTTAAAGGTTGGGAAACGGGGTTGTGTGTGGGGGTCGTGCCTGGCCCCGCATTTCGTGTGGTGTGTGGGGTGAAACCCAGGGGAAAGAGGGGGGGGGGGCATCAAACCTGTTTAAATTTCCCGCTTTTTTAACTTAAATGATTTGAATTGGGGTTTTTTGGTGTTTGGGGGGGAAGGTTTTTTTTGGGCCCCCTTGGGGGTTTTCTTTTGGGGGGAAAACGCCTTTTTGATCACTTTGATCCCAGCTTTAAACATTTCACAGAAACACTTGGGGAGCCTTGATATGGCCCTCGAAACCGGGTTTGGGCGGGCGGGGTGGGGGTAGGGAAAATGAAATACTGTGTGGGGCGTGCGTGCGTCGTCATCTGTTGTGTGTGTGTGAGACAGAGACCGACAACAGACAAAACCCGACCAAAAAACAGACTTGCACACATTCGGGGTTTAAAGCCGGGCCCCCTGTGTGTGTGGTAAATTTTTTTGTGTGTGTTGGTGTGTGGGTAAATATAATATTTTGTGTATATATAAAGTGTGGTGTGTTTTGGGTTTTGTGTGCGCGCGCCTAAACAAAGAAGAGAGGAAAAGGGGGAAGGGGTGGGGAGGGGAAAAGAGAGAAAGAGAGAGAATGGTTTAAACGATTTTTGGGGGTCCTCACACCTTGTTGGTAAATTTAAAACCCTCTCACCCTGTTTATTTCGCCCCTTTTAAAACATTTTCTTGCTGGGACCTAAACCCCCCCCCCCCCCCCCCAATCTTCCTCCCTTTTACCTCCTCCCCCATTCTTTCCCCCCACCCCTCCTCCTCCCCCCCAACCAATCCACCTCCCTCTCCCCCCTTTCAGCTATTTTTCCCTGGTTGCTCCTATCAAAGACTGGGGGTGGTTTGCAAGTTATTGCCCCTTTTTAAAAACCCGGCCACTGCACATTTCAGTTTTTTTTTTTCCCCCCCTCCCCCTAACTTCCTTTTTTTTTCTGTAGCCTACCTCAGATAAAGTTAGGTGGGTGGGTGGGTATTAAGGGGGGGGGGAAGGGGTAGGGAGAAAGAGAGAGGAGATAGAGTGGGGGTGGTGTTATAATGTTGTCACACGTGCCCCACTCTGAACACTGGTTTTTAAGGGGGTTTCAAAAGGGTTTTTCGCTCTCCTTTTGATTTTTTTTTGTGTTTTTTTTTTTTTCTTTTGAAAAAAACTTACCCCCCCCCCCCCCCCCCCCCCCCCCCCCCCCCCCTTTCCCCCCCCCTCCACCTTTCGTATTTTCTTCCTGTCTGCCGTCCCCTCGCTTTCTTTCCCCCCAGCCTCCACTACCCCCTCTCTCCCCTCTCCCCCCTTTTCCCCCCCCCCCCCCCCTCTCTCTCTTTTCTCCCCCTCTCCCCCTCTCTCTCTATCTTCCTCTCTCTCTTTCTCTCTCTCTCTCTTGGGGGGGTAACTTGTTCACTGTTGAGATAGGAGCACATTCAATTGTGCCCCGAAATTTGTTAATTTCTTTTAATTTTTCTTTAATTAATGAATGTAATTGATTAGTATTTTTCCCTTTTTGAATTCTACATTCTCATATCATGCCATACAAAATTTATTTCCCAAAGTTGCCTGTGGCCAATTTATTGGACTTTTCAGAACTTTTTATGTTTTAAAATGAATTGACTTGTGCTGCACGTAAAACACCACTGGGGTTGTGGTTGGCCATGAGGGTGTGAGGACACGTGTTGGGGGATTTGGCAGCCCGATTGCGCACTCCTGATTTCAGTCATGATCCCTGAGTGGTGGCGGGAATCAACAACATGTGTTGTTTCAACGACAGTACAGAAAATGCATTGTGACTTTCTCACACTTGCTACAGCAAGGGTTTCCCGCAAACAAAAAACTGACCCCAAAACAGAATTCAGCCATATTTTCTCAGTGCTGGGTGATGTATGGGAAATTTACAAAAAGATTATTGTATTCCTCCCCACATTTCCTGAGGCTTTTGGGGACATAACCTAACCCGGTCCTACATTTGGGGGGGGGTATGAACGGAAATCGCTTCAGCCTCTCAATCCCCAGTCGGGGGGGGGGGACAGACAGAATCCTTTTCTCTGCACCACAGGGATACTAGAAACAGGGGTCACACACTCAGTAGACAATATGCACCCAAGTGATCATCCCCCTTTCACATCTTCATTTAGAAATGGGTCAACCTTGCAGGGTGCCATACAAGGAAGAAGCCAAACACTCCGTCAAGACAAAATTCGAAAGCATTTCCCTTTCCATGGAAAAAAACTGTCAAGTTGAAGGAAAAAA
>JASPKP010003283.1:0-20303 GCA_030674155.1 Stramonita haemastoma
CCCTCTCCGACGCGTGTGGCGCCAGATTTGTGGCGACGCCACTGCCCCAAAAGCGGGGAAAGCTTGTTTGTGGCAAAGAAAGCTGGTTAGTGTAGGCGACAAAGAACAAGCAGGGCGCACATAAAATAGACACTACACAGCCGTATCATGCACCACAGCAATCTGCTGGGTGCCCCGACATGCGCGCACACAAACAAACACACTGACAAACACCCGCGCGCGGCGCGCGTGCGCGCATGCCCCACCCCCCTGCAGAAAAAGTGCGGTTTGGGCCAAGATACGAGCCAAAGAGCCTTTTAGACCCGTGCCGCCCCGACTTTTCCGGTAAAAGATGCCAGGCCACCAAACTTACGTACAACATGCATACACTCCTCCCACCCTTCCGACGCTGTGGGCAGATTTGTGGCGACCCACTGCCCCAAAGAGCGGGGAAAGCTTGTTTTGCAAAGAAAGCTGGTTAGTGTAGGCACAAAGACAAGCAGGCGCACATAAAATATGACACTAACAGCCGTATCATGCACCCGCAATTGCTGGGGCCCCCGACAGCGGCCAAAACAAAAACTGACAAACACCCGCGCGCGCGGTGGCGCAGCGTACCACCCTGCAGAAAAAGGTGCGGTTGGGGCCAAGATACAGCCAAAGCCGTTTTCAGACCCGTGCGCCCCGACTTTTGCACGGTAAAAGAGCCAGGCACAAGACATTATCGTACAACATGATACACTCCCCACCCTCTCCGACGCGTGTGGCGCCAGATTTGTGGCGACGCCACTGCCCCAAAGAGCGGGGAAAGCTTGTTTGTGGCAAAGAAAGCTGGTTAGTGTAGGCGACAAAGAACAAGCAGGGCGCACATAAAATATGACACTACACAGCGTATCATGCACCACAGCAATCTGCTGGGTGCCCCCGACATGCGCGCACACAAACAAACAACCACTGACAAACACCCGCGCGCGCGCGCGTGCGCGCATGCGTACCCACCCCCTGCAGAAAAAGGTGCGGTTTGGGGCCAAGATACGAGCCAAAGAGCGTTTCAGACCCGTGCCGCCCGACTTTTGCACGGTAAAAGATGCCAGGCCACCAAGACATTATCGTACAACATGCATACACTCCCTCCCACCCTCTCCGACGCGTGTGGCGCCAGATTTGTGGCGACGCCACTGCCCCAAAGAGCGGGGAAAGCTTGTTTGTGCAAAGAAAGCTGGTTAGTGTAGGCGACAAAGAACAAGCAGGGCGCACATAAAATATGACACTACACAGCGTATCATGCACCACAGCAATCTGCTGGGTGCCCCGACATGCGCGCACACAAACAAACACACTGACAAACACCCGCGCGCGCGCGCGTGCGCGCATGCGTACCCCCCCCTGCAGAAAAGGTGCGGTTTGGGGCCAAGATACGAGCCAAAGAGCGTTTTCAGACCGTGCCGCCCGACTTTTGCACGGTAAAAGATGCAGGCCACCAGACATTATCGTACAACATGCATACACTCCTCCCCCCCTCTCCGACGCGTGTGGCGCCAGATTTGTGCGACGCCACTGCCCCAAAGAGCGGGGAAAGCTTGTTTGTGGCAAAGAAAGCTGGTTAGTGTAGGCGACAAAGAACAAGCAGGGCGCACAAAAAATATGACACTACACAGCCGTATCATGCACCACAGCAATCTGCTGGGTGCCCCCGACATGCGCGCCACAAACAAACACACTGACAAACACCCGCGCGCGCGCGCGTGCGCGCATGCGTACCCACCCCCCTGCAGAAAAAGGTGCGGTTTGGGGCCAAGATACGAGCCAAAGAGCCGTTTTCAGACCCGTGCCGCCCGACTTTTGCACGGTAAAGATGCAGGCCACCAAGACATTATCGTACAACATGCATACACTCCCTCCCACCCTCTCCGACGCGTGTGGCGCCAGATTTGTGGCGACGCCACTGCCCCAAAGAGCGGGGAAAGCTTGTTTGTGGCAAAGAAAGCTGGTTAGTGTAGGCGACAAAGAACAAGCAGGGCGCACATAAAATATGACACTACACAGCCGTATCATGCACCACAGCAATCTGCTGGGTGCCCCCGACATGCGCGCACACAAACAAACACACTGACAAACACCCGCGCGCGCGCGCGTGCGCGCATGCGTACCCACCCCCTGCAGAAAAAGGTGCGGTTTGGGGCCAAGATACGAGCCAAAGAGCCGTTTTCAGACCCGTGCCGCCCCGACTTTTGCACGGTAAAAGATGCCAGGCCACCAAGACATTATCGTACAACATGCATACACTCCTCCCCACCCTCTCCGACGCGTGTGGCGCCAGATTTGTGGCGACGCCACTGCCCCAAAGAGCGGGGAAAGCTTGTTTGTGGCAAAGAAAGCTGGTTAGTGTAGGCGACAAAGAACAAGCAGGGCGCACATAAAATATGACACTACACAGCCGTATCATGCACCACAGCAATCTGCTGGGTGCCCCCGACATGCGCGCACACAAACAAACACACTGACAACACCCGCGCGCGCGCGCGTGCGCGCATGCGTACCCACCCCCCTGCAGAAAAAGGTGCGGTTTGGGGCCAAGATACGAGCCAAAGAGCCGTTTTCAGACCCGTGCCGCCCCGACTTTTGCACGGTAAAAGATGCCAGGCCACCAAGACATTATCGTACAACATGCATACACTCCCTCCCACCCTCTCCGACGCGTGTGGCGCCAGATTTGTGGCGACGCCACTGCCCCAAGAGCGGGAAAGCTTGTTTGTGGCAAGAAAGCTGGTTAGTGTAGGCGACAAAGAACAAGCAGGGCGCACATAAAATATGACACTACACAGCCGTATCATGCACCACAGCAATCTGCTGGGTGCCCCGACATGCGCGCACACAAAACAAACACACTGACAAACACCCGCGCGCGCGGCGTGCGCGCATGCGTACCCACCCCCTGCAGAAAAAGGTGCGGTTTGGGGCCAAGATACGAGCCAAAGAGCCGTTTTCAGACCCGTGCCGCCCGACTTTTGCACGGTAAAAGATGCCAGGCCACCAAGACATTATCGTACAACATGCATACACTCCCTCCCACCCTCTCCGACGCGTGTGGCGCCAGATTTGTGGCGACGCCACTGCCCCAAAGAGCGGGGAAAGCTTGTTTGTGGCAAAGAAAGCTGGTTAGTGTAGGCGACAAAGAACAAGCAGGGCGCACATAAAATATGACACTACACAGCCGTATCATGCACCACAGCAATCTGCTGGGTGCCCCCGACATGCGCGCACACAAACAAACACACTGACAAACACCCGCGCGCGCGCGCGTGCGCGCATGCGTACCCACCCCCCTGCAGAAAAAAGGTGCGGTTTGGGCCAAGATACGAGCCAAAGAGCCGTTTTCAGACCCGTGCCGCCCCGACTTTTGCACGGTAAAAGATGCCAGGCCACCAAGACATTATCGTACAACATGCATACACTCCCTCCCACCCTCTCCGACGCGTGTGGCGCCAGATTTGTGGCGACGCCACTGCCCCAAAGAGCGGGAAAGCTTGTTTGTGGCAAAGAAAGCTGGTTAGTGTAGGCGACAAAGAACAAGCAGGGCGCACATAAAATATGACACTACACAGCCGTATCATGCACCACAGCAATCTGCTGGGTGCCCCCGACATGCGCGCCACACAAACAAACACACTGACAAACACCCCGCGCGCGCGCGCGTGCGCGCATGCGTACCCACCCCCCTGCAGAAAAAGGTGCGGTTTGGGGCCAAGATACGAGCCAAAGAGCCGTTTTCAGACCCGTGCCGCCCCGACTTTTGCACGGTAAAAGATGCCAGGCCACCAAGACATTATCGTACAACATGCATACACTCCCTCCCACCCTCTCCGACGCGTGTGGCGCCAGATTTGTGGCGACGCCACTGCCCCAAAGAGCGGGGAAAGCTTGTTTGTGGCAAAGAAAGCTGGTTAGTGTAGGCGACAAAGAACAAGCAGGGCGCACATAAAATATGACGCCACATGCGTGCACACTAGACTCTTTTTTACACCTGAATAGATTAGTTATTTACTTGCAGGCACACATTGTTAATTTTATGTACACAGAGAAGAGAGAGAGAGAGAGAGAGAGAGAGAGAGAGAGAGAGAGAGAGAGAGAGAGAGAGAGAGAGAGAGAGAGAGAGAGAGAGAGAGAGAGCGAGAGAGAGAGAGAGAGAGAGAGAGAGAGAGAGAGAGAGAGATTTTCTGTTCTATTTGTAGTGGTGGGGGAGGGGTTGAAACTGTGAAGCACTCCAGATAAACATTGCTGTGGTACTGAAATAACAACCAATCATAAAGGCCCACTATCAACACAGAACTGCTGCTGCATATAAAAGCTTTTTCGTGTTTTTCTTCTCTGAGCATATAAACCTATCTAAAAGCGCGCGAAATCCACATTCCTTCCATCTTTTTTTTCATCCCATGTCAGTTTCTACTCCAGGGTAGCTTGTCACCACCCTAACAAACACCTGCACACAGGAGCGCCTAGAAACTTTACAGTCTGTGACACACCTGTAGTGAAGGTAAGTTTTTGCTCCTTGGGTTGTCATTGGAATCTAAACATTCTTACATTTCATCAGACAAGTTTTTCATGTATGTATGTGTAGTTTGTATTTTTTGACTGTCCAGCATTGCCTTTCAAACACACATACACATACAAACATCCTGCATGTAGGGAGACATCGATGTAAAACATATACATGGATACGAACATTCATTCATGCAGATAGACGACATGCATGCACAGAACAGCAGGCACAAACTGCTACAAACTTACACCCCTTTTTACCATTTCCTCTCGCTCCCCCCTCCCCCCACTTTTTGTTCTTTGAATGCTCACACAGTAGCAACAAAGTTTGTCATAATAACAAAACATGTCTAGTGCTGCTGTGAAGCACCTCACAAGTCAGGCCCAGTGCATTCCTCTTCAGCATAGGAGAGAACTGTAATTCTAAAGTCTTTCTGCAGAAAACGTAGCCAAATGGACCAAGAAGGCAGACAATAGACTGTTGTCTATTGGACCAAGGCAGAAGCAATGAGTGAGATAGAAAAGAGAATTTGAAAAGAGAATTAGCAGAGAATTTCCAGAAAGTAGTGATGCAATCTATATTGGTACCCCCCACCCCCCCTTTATGCCTACTGGGAGATCTGTACATCTGATATCCCAGATTGTAAAGAGACTTTAGCAGACACTTAAACAAACTGCCCCTAACTTTTCTTTCACAGAATGGGGTCACATTCCCGACTCATGTCCTAAATTCAACCAAGTTATTGGGATGAGACTTGAAACTGAGGCCCCATGTGCAAACACACGCAGAACATCTTGCGCACACGTTAAAACCCCGTTCCGCCTTTCAAAATTATTAAAAATAAAAAAAAAGCAGCATGCACACAGGTGTCGTGTCTGAGGGGGAAAAAATAATGGGTAGGCGCTTTAAGTATGGGGACACGCTCTTCCCGGGGAGAGCAGCCCGAATTTCACGCAGAGAATTAGCTGTGACAAATCGGTATAAAATGTAAAAATGTAAAACAAAATATTCAGCCACCAATCACAGCAAGGCAGCACCTTGTTTGAAAATCAGCGTGGGCCGCCACTTCCTCCCCCCCCCCCCCCCCCCCTCCTGAATTTGAATTTCAAAACAAACCCGTGCTGCTTTATCTGCCACGCTGATAGATCTAAAATGAGGTCGCCCACGCTGCGCTCGTGTGCACACACGCATGCATGCACGCACACACACGTACACACAGTAAGTTGCAAGGCAGCACCTTGTTTAACTGCCACTTCCTCCCCCCCCCCCCCCCCCCCCTTCCTGAATTTGAATTTCAAAACAAACCCTGCTGCTTTGTCTGCCACGCTGATAGATCTAAAATGAGGTCGCCCACGCTGCCCTCGTGTGCACTCACGCATACATGCACGCACATGCACACACGTACACACAGTACGTTGGATTAATACATTTTAAGTGTAGGACAAACATGATCCCTGTATAAGAAAGAATTAAACTTTCTCAGGTAAAATAAGATACTGAATCAGAGATAAACTTCAGAAACTATCTTAACCCATAGTACAAATGAACAATTTAGGGTAGAAAGTTACGAAGATTATTCTGTTAAATGCAGATCAAAGCCTAGTTGTTGCACATCCCTATATAATCAAATGTTTTAACAAAAGACTAGCACCCAGACCACCACTCAAGGTCTAATGGGAGGGGGAAAAGTTTAGGGCCTAAACAGGGTCAAACCACCGCACAGGGCATTTCACATTCTTTGGCAGGCCCCTTACCTCTAGACCACCATCCATTCAACAAATAAAAGGAAAGCTAAGAAGGCTTTTTCTTTTTTTTCAGTTGTATCTGAAATCAGTATAATGTGTGCATGAAGTGGGGAGATTGGGGTGTCACTGATGTTATTGTTATTATAAATGAGGTATGATCCAAGTTTATACAGTCATAAATATGTATTAATATATCTTATCTAGGAGTACCCATCTGCTGATGTGGTGATCTGATATTAGACCCTGACAGCTTTGCGTGTGTGTGTGTGTGTGTGTGTGTGTGTGTGTGTGTGTGTGTGTGTGTGTGTGTGTGTGTGTGTGTGTGTGTGTGTGTGTTTACACAATGGGTGATTTTGGGTTTGTTTATTTTATTTTATTTTTTTTGTACCACTTTATGTCACAGCAGATTTCTCTGCCTGAAATTGGGCTGCTCTCCGTGTTGTTACATTTGCAGCACCTACTAATTTTTTTTCCTGCATACAACTGTATTTCTTTTCCACTCAGAGTGGCTGTTTTCTACAGAATTTTGCCAGGGTCAACCCCCTTGTTGCCGTGGGTTCTTTTCACTCACTCACTCAGTCCCATGTCCCAAAGGACGTAGGGGGGACATGAGAGAAGACGCAACAGAGATCTTTTTCCATGCTTCACGATCCTGTGTGGCTAGTAGGAGGTGTTGCAGGGGTTGGGCGGTCCAGTCTTTGATGTTGTCAACCCATGATTTCTTTTGGCGGCCTCTTCTTCTCTTGCCCTCGACTGTTCCTTGCAGGATGGTTTTTTGCTAGGGTGTTGTGTCTTGTGGTGTGACCAAACCACATCAGCTTTCTCCTCTTTATGGTGGAGAGCAAAGGCTCTTGGTGGCCCACACGCTTTTTGATTTCTTCTTTCACATAGTTATTGGTCTTGTGTTCTTTGTATGATATTTTGAGGAGTCTTCTGTGGCACTTGTTCTCGAATGCTTGGATTCTCCTCTCTAACTCTGCTGTCAGAGTCCATGATTCACAGCCATATAGGAGGATAGATATCACGAGGGATTTGTAAAGGTGGTATTTGGTGCAGAAGCTGATGTTGTTGCTTCTGATGATCTTCTCGAGTCTGACTAGAGCAGATGTTGCTGTTGCAATGCGAGCTTTCACTTCATTGTTTGATGTGCCATCTTTTGTTAGGATGGAGCCTAAGTATTTGAATTGGCTCACCTCTTCTAGTGTTTCTCCATTCATCTTTATTTCCGTGATGTCATTACTCGCGCTGTTGACCATGATCTTTGATTTCTCTGTACTGACCTCCATGCCGTATGCGCTCGCTCGATCTGTTAAATTGTCTGTGAGGATTTGCAGTTCTTGTTTGCTGCTGCCCATGAGGTCAATGTCATCTGCAAATCTGAGGTTGCAAAGGGGTCTTCCACCAATGGAGATGAAAGTGTGGTGGTTTTGCAGTGTCTCTGTCATGATGTTTTCGAGGAAGAGGTTGAAGAGTACAGGTGAGAGAAGGCAGCCCTGGCGAACCCCAACCGTGGTCTTGAAGAACTCGCCCACGTTATTATTCATAAAAACTGCACTTTCTGCGTTCTCGTACAGAGCTTTGATGACTTCAATTAGACAGCTGTCAATGTTGAAGTGCCTGAGTACTTGCCAGAGGCCGTCATGCCATACCCTGTCAAAGGCCTTTTTGAAGTCTATGAAATTGTGGTACAAGTCTTTTTGGTGTTGGAGATGCTTCTCTATCAGAATTCTCAGATTGAAAATTTGTTCCATTGTGCTGCGTTTTGGTCTAAAGCCCGCTTGTTCTTCTGCCAGGAGTTTTTCCGCTTGGTTTTTCAGTCTGTTGAGGACTACCTGCAGCATGATCTTGCTAGGATGACTTATGAGACTGATGGTTCTGTAGTTCTGGCATTGTTTGAGGTTTCCTTTCTTTGGCAGGGGTATTACAAGAGACTGTGTCCATTCTTTTGGCCATTCTTTGGTGTCGTGGATCTTCTGACAAAGTTCTGTGAATCGCCTTGCTGTTTCATTCCCTCCATTTTTTATGAGTTCAGCTGGGATGTTATCGATTCCAGGGGACTTCCCCTTCTTCAATTGTCTAATAGCTGCATCTACTTCACACCTTAGTATTGGTGGGTCTTTATCTTGGTGTTCAGGGGGTTTGTCAGAAACTATGTTGGTATCTGGGCGTAGTGGGTAGTTGTACAATCCCTCACAGTATTCTGTCCAGCGTTGGAGGATGGCATTGTTTTCCGTTAAAAGATTTCCTTCTTTGTCTTCAATAACAGAGGCTTTAGGCTGTGTGGTTTTCGTTAGTGCTTTCAAAGTGTCGTAAGCTGTTTTGCTGTTTCCCTTGGTCATTCCAGCTTCGATGTTGTTGCATTGTTCTTCTATCCACGCTTCTTTGGCTTCTCTCATCTTTTTCCTCACTTCTCTGTGGCTATCCATGTACTTCTTGTAGGCTTCTTGACTTGTGAACTTTTGTTTCTTAAGTTCTCTTCTTTTGTCGCAGAGGTCAAGAACCTCATTTGTCACCCAAGGTTGTTTCTTTGTTCTGCTTCTTCCTAATGTTTCTTCTGCTGCTGTCGTTAGCACTTCTTTGATGTTGTTGGCTAATGTGTCCACATCATTGTTGATGGCTGTGAGTGCGGCGAACTTTCCTCCAATGTTGGCTTGGAAGATCTCAACCACTGTTGTGTCTTTCAGTTTTTCCAGGTCGAATCTTATGCGTGGGCTTTTTGGCTGTTGTTTTGCTTTCAGTTTCAGCCTGATGGTGGTAAGTACAAGGTCGTGGTCACTGCCAATGTCAGCTCCTGGAATGTTCTTGTGTTTGCCTTGTTTATGCTGGATTTGAATCTTTGGGGTGACAGAATGTAATCAATTTGATTATGAATCAGACCATTTGGTGAGTGCCAGGTTGATGTTCTGGATGGCTTGTGAGGGTGGAGTGTGTTAGCCAAAGTCAGTTTGTGCTTCTTTGCGAATTCCAGCAGCCGCTGTCCTCTGTCATTTGTTTCTCCCAGTCCAAATCGTCCTGTGGTTCCTGCCCAGGTGTCATAGGCATCAGGTCCCACCTTAGCATTCCAGTCGCCTTCCACAATAAGGATGTCTTTTTTGGGCGTTTTGGAGATGACGTTTTCGAGTTCTTCATAGAATTCTTCTATCTGATCGTCATCGTAGTCAGATGTTGGAGCATACACTTGGATGATGGTGAGATTCTGGGGTTTTGCAGAAACTCTGATTGAGATGAGTCTGCTGGATACTGGTGTGCAGCTGATGATGCTTGACACAATCTCTTTCCTGACAATAAAGCCTACTCCATGTTGATGTAGTTTTTCTTCTCCGCTGTACCATATTTTGTGGCCGTCTTGCGTGGTTGTTTCTCCAAAGCCAATCCATCTGACTTCCGCAAGCCCTACTATGTCCCATTTATACCTCTGTAATTCATGTGTAAGTTCCTGTACTCTTCCTGTTTGGTACAGAGTTCTTACATTCCATGTACCAATGGTTGTCCCTTTATCTGGAAGCTTTAGGGTTTGTTCTGCCCCAGTAGCACACTTGTCACTCCCACCCTGGAGACTTGCAGTGGGTAGCGCGGTCGTTGTTGATCCGGGCCTCGACCGATCCGGCATGTCTTTCTGTTTTGTTTTACTCATCATGTCCTTGCAGTGGGCTTGAGGAAGCTTGGTGGCGCCCATCTCCTCTCCAAGACTCCTACTGGTGGTTAAGAATGCACCAGCCCCTCACAACGTTTCGCCCGCCAGTAGAAGCGGTTACCGGGGTGTGGGTGGGTTAAGGACCCGGACCCAGAAGTGAGAGTTGAGTGCCAAGTGAGGACCAGTGCTCCCGTCCATCCCGAAGGATGCTACTGCCAGGTTTACAAAGGTACCACCTCTCCTTAAGCACCCCATACACCCCGGGTTCTTTTACGTAAGCTAAATAGTGATGTGCAACACACGGGACCTCGGTTTATCGTCTCATTCGAAAGACTAGGGCCCAGACCACCACTCAGTGTCTAATGGATGGGGGAAAAGTTTTGGGTCTAAACGGGTACGAACCACCACACACTCCGACCCGGACTTTTTGCTTTCTAGGCAAGGCGCGTTACCACTTAGACCACTGATGGTTCAAACTTAAGCTGCAGGTTACAATTAGAATGTGCTGCTCCCCTAAACTTACCACTGCCGTGATCATGATTTCTTACAGTTGGGTTGTCTTCTGTGTTTTCTAATGTAGGGCGGCAAATCCAACATCGTGTTGCTGAATCATATTGTTCTTAATCTTCGGCAGTCATAATAAGTTCAGAAAGGTCGAGTTGACTAGAGAACTCAGTACCTGCTTGTTTCATTTGTTTTAAGAAGCGTTCTGCTGCATCGGGCCCTCTATAATGACATGGCATTGTGTGTTCACCATCTGACCTAACAATAATGAATGCATACGAACAGATTTGATGATCATTAACTACTTTCTTCTTTCTTTCTTTCTTTCTTTCTTTCTTTCTTTCTTTTATATCGAGGATACTGGGATAAGCACACGTTAATTCCTGTTTTGCTTTTCATAAGAGTAGGCCATCGTGTGCCGGTGGGAACAGATAGCATTTACTGAACTGCATACACACGGGGACTGGATGTAAAAAACACAAGAGTGCTTATCCCATTATCCTCGACATAAATAGATAAATAAATGAATAATGAATCCTCAATATACAAGACTAAAATAAATAAATGAAAAAATAAATGACTAAACCGGGCACCTCCACAGGGTTTTACCAAAATCAAACTAAATTGTGATGGCTAGGGATGCTTACAGACTCTAAATCAGCGGGGAATCTAATATAATCTAAATTGATTTTTGTTTTCCTAAAGATGATATTTCAGAGAATGTGTGCTGATATGGATCGCTGGTCAAGAGCCAGAGGTAACTTAACACACCTGTCTAGAAAGAAGCAGGTTGCAGGTTTCATCCTCACCTTGTCTGAACTTGGAACTTTTTCCCCATCAATGAGACAAGACTGATGGTCTGGATGCAAGTCTTTTGGATGAGACAATAAACCAAAGTCCCATGTGCAGGAGACTACATGGTATTTTCTACAGCGCTCAATCTTGTACAGCGAACAAATCAAAGCGCTTGCTTTAAAATCATTCCCGTTCGGGCGAGGGCTCATAACCTAAATTATCAGATTTTACATTTACAAACACACACACACACACACACACACACACACACACACCACACACACACACACACACACACACACACACACACTCACATACACTATAAACCGAGGCCCCGTGTGCAACGCACACAGAACATCTTGCGCACACTTTAAATCCTGTTCCGCTTTTCGTAAGAGTAGGCCATCATGTGCCGGTGGGACCAGATACAATTTTCAAAAACTGCATACACACGGAGACTGGATGTAAAAAAAGCTCATTAGTGCTTATTCCATTATCCTCGATATTAAAGAATAAATATAAATAAATATATGTGCACACACACCTACGTGCACACAAACACACACACATACATGCACACACACACAAATAGGTGCACACACACACAAACACACACACACACACACACACACACACACACACACACACACACGCGCGCGCGCACGCACACAACACACACACACACACACACACACACACACACACACACACACACACACACACACACACACACACACCAATGTTGTGATAAAGCAACTTTTTTTTTTCAAAGTCACATGTTAGAAAGAATAAAGTCAATACTTTAGCATTTGATTTGTTTTTAAACATCACACACTTCAAAACATGCATTATTGAAAAAGATGTTTCACGTAAATGAGATGACAGTTCAAAACACAAATATTTCCACCAAAAATTCAAAGGGCAAGAAAAAAAAATCCCAAATAAAGTCCCATACATCATTCATTCAAATCAATTTCAATCGCTTTATTATCTCATATACAGAAAACTTCAGGGGGTTACAAGCCATACATAAAAACAGTTACCATGTACACACACACACACACACACACACACACACACACACACACACACACACACACACACACACACACACGCAATATATATATATATATATATATATATATATATATATATACATAGAGATATATAGAGATATATAGATATATATCACAAAAACAGGTTCTGAACATCAACTCGCACCCTTCAAAATATAAAGAGCACCCACAAAATTAATCTGCTATACCAAAGCTAGTCATAAACTCACCCAAGTAAAATCACAATACTGGTGTGTAGGCACCAGTTTACCCACGGCTCACACACACAAAAACATATGCCGCACACATTAAATTCAGTTCCTCATTTTGTAAGATTAGGCCACGGTGTCTGTGGGAACGGATGACAACATTTACAAAACTGCTGCTTATTTCATAATCCATATATAAAAGAAATAATAAATAAATAAATAAATTGCTCCCCCCACACACACACACACACGAACATTGGAAACAGTCACAACCAAGCATTGCGCATGTATTATATATTATATATTATTATATATTATATATATTATCAGTTTCCCCACTTTCAGCTTCTCTGAGTTCAGATGGGGGCCAGCTGGTGCTAATTATAGCAGGAACTTACCACACTTGGACTAGGTAAAAGGAAAGGGAGCGCTTTATTTAGCACTCTTGCCTGAGTGATGCTAGATTTGTGGGCTGTGTGTATTGCTGTACCAGTTTTCGTTCTGACACACTTGCTATAGCCAGGCTGCCCTCTTCAGGGTTGGTGTGTTGCCACAAGAACCAGCCACCCACATCAAAGCTGCTAGTAAAGTGTATGATGGATCCATCGGTGCTCAGATCACGGCCGCAAATTCAAAATGGACTATGGACACGGATATGGACAAAATGGAATATCCATGTGTCTGTGGAAGGAGCTTTGCTACAGCGCGAGGCATGAAGATCCATAGAACAAAGAAGGGATGTGAGAGGTCTCATCCGGGTGGACAGCAGCGCACTGCATCAGCAGATAAGACGTTGGAAGACCAAGGCCAGGATTCAAACCACAGTGCCAAGGACAACCAAGCTGTCGACTCGGATGACGAACTTGCACAGGCCCTCGATGCCAGGCGCCAGAAGCTCAACCTGCCAAAAGCAAGTGCAACTGATGAGTGGCAGAAACTGGATAGAAAAATTGTCCAAAGACTCGAGACTCTGATAGGGAAAAGCACACTAGAACACAAACTAGCCACATATGGGGACATCATATACGCCACCTGTAGGGATACCTATGGAGTAAAACAGCCAAAAGAGAAAACGCCTCCAAAGAAATCCAGACGCCAAGAAGAGATAGACAGGATCAGGGTCAAAAAGAAAAACCTCAGAAAGCAAATGAAAACCGCACTGCCAATTGAGAAACAAGGTTTGCAGAAGCTTTGGAAAGATCTGAAAGCAAGACACAGTGCCCTCAGCAAAGCAGAAGCAGCGAGGAAGAAGAAGAGCAGAAAGAAGAAAACCTACGACCGTTTCTTCAAGGACCCCTTCCAGTTTGCCAGAACACTCTTTGAGCAACCAAAATCGGGAACCCTGAAAGTGGACAAAGATGTTCTTGAGCAGCATCTCAGGAAAACTTACTCTGGCCCACAAAGCAAAGCACCACTCAACATCCAAGGCTTGGTAACGCCAGCCGACCCTGAGAAACCCTTCAACGCCAAGCCACCAACGCTGGAAGAAGTACAAAATGTGGTCAGCAAAGCCAGAGCCAAATCATCACCAGGGCCAAATGGAGTACCATACCAGCTGTACAAGAAATGTCCCAAAGTGCTGCAGTGGCTCCACAAGCTGCTGAGATCAGCATGGAGAAACAAGAAAATCAACAGCGAGTGGATGAAAGCTGATGGGGTGTACATCCCCAAAGAGCAAAACTCAAGTGACATTGGCCAGTTCAGACCAATATCCCTACTGAACGTTGAAGGCAAAATCTTCTTCTCTGTCATGGCAGCAAGGATGACCAAGTACCTCATGGAAAACAAGTACTTGGATGTGTCAGTCCAGAAAGGAGGCATCCCAGGTGTGTCTGGCTGTGTTGAACATGCCACAATGATTTGGGATGCAATCCAAAGAGCAAAAACAGGAAAGAAAGACCTAGATGTAGTGTGGCTTGATCTGGCAAATGCATATGGATCTGTACCCCACGAGATGATACAGCAGGCTCTCGAGATGTACCATGTGCCAGAGAGCATCCGCGACATGCTCAAGATGTACTTCGACGGCTTCTCAATGCGGTTCTCTACCCAGGATTACACAACAGCATGGATCAACCTGGAAGTGGGTATCGCAATGGGCTGTGCAATTTCTCCAATACTGTTCGTGTTGGCAATGGAAGTCATCTTGAAAGCAGCAACCAGGAACACAAGCCAAACGGACCTCGGTGATGGATACAAGATGCCCCCTCTCAAGGCCTTCATGGACGATACAACAGTGGTCTCATCCAAAGAAAGTGAGACACGGCATGTCTTGGAAAGACTGGACGACATTGTCGCCTCAGCAAGGATGAAATTCAAGCCCAAGAAATCACGGAGTCTGTCACTGAGAAAAGGAAAAGTAGCTGAATCCGTGGTCTTCAGTGTCGCTAACCAAGCCATTCCAACAGTCACAGAGGAACCTGTCAAGAGCCTTGGGAGGTGGTATGATGACACCCTGAAGGACACACAAAGAGCCAAAGAAACCAAAAAGATGGCGGAAGAAGGCTTGGAGACCATTGACCAGTGTGGTCTCCCTGGCAAATACAAGGTGTGGTGTCTGCAGTTCATGCTGATCCCAAAACTACTATGGCCTCTAATGATATATGAGATCTGCACCAGCACGGTAGAGGCAATGGAAGCCAAAATCAACAAATTCACGAGGAAATGGCTTGGAGTTCCACCCTGTCTCACCGATATAGCGCTGTACTGTCGGCAAGCAAAATTAAAACTGCCACTGAAATCCATCCTAGAAGAATATAAAGCAGGAAAAATCAGACTTCAAAGCATGTTAGAGGACACAGATGACAAGGTGGTAGAAGAAATCAAGCCCCTGCTGAAGACCGGCAGAAAATGGAAAGTCCAGGAGGTGATAAACTCTGCCAAAGAAAGTCTCAAGATCAGAGAGATAACAGGACACACACAGACCAACAGACAAGGACTAGGGTCAACAAAAACAGAATGGTGGTCAAAAGCAAAAGGAAAAGCCAAACGGGACATGGTCATTCAAGAGATGAGGAAAGAAGAAGACCAAAAGAGACTCCAAAAAGCAGTCCAGCAGAGCCAACAAGGGCAATGGACAACATGGGAGAGTGCGCTCCAAAAAAGTCTCACCTGGAATGACATTTGGCACATGGCCCCTCTCAGGATCAGCTTCATTCTCAGATCCGTGTATGACCTGCTACCATCAAATGCAAACCTGGTGAAGTGGGGAAAAGCAGACGATCCTGCATGCCCCCTCTGCCGTGAAAAACAAACAGTGGAACATGTCCTCAGCTCATGCAAGGTAGCCTTAACCCAAGGGAGGTACACATGGAGGCACAACCAGGTGCTAAAAGAGATTGTAGAAGCAGTCTGGTTCAGTACCTGCTCCACAATTGGCAACATCAGGACACAAAAAGCTCCCGCAACCTTCTTCACGGCAGGAGGAAAAGACTCATGGCCACGAACATCAGTGCCATTCAGAACCTGCAAGCAGAGTCTGCTGGATGGAGCAGACGACTGGGTGTGCACTGCAGACCTCCCAGAATGGAACAACCACCCCGAGATCATCAGCAAGAGTGGTATGAGACCTGACATAGTAGTCAACTCCCACTCAACCAAGCAGCTGATCATGATAGAGCTGACTGTTCCATATGAGAACAGGATGGAGGCATCTCACGCCTACAAGACTGAAAAATATGCAGATCTGGCCAACAGCCTGAAGAAAGAAGGCTATCAGGTCAAAGTCCTTGCTGCAGAAGTCGGAGCCAGGGGGTTTGTGGGAGAATCGGCTTACAACCTCATGAAACAGCTCTCTATTGCAGGGAAGGAAAAAACCAGAGCCCTGAAAGCCATGACAGAAGCAGCCGAGAGATGTTCAAGCTGGATCTGGTCAAGGAGGAACAAAAGTGTACTGCATAAGACCTAGATGATCCCATAATACCATAGGTGGCTAATCCCCCCCCCCCAAAAAAAAAAAGTGTGCATATCCAGAGACCATGAATTCAAATCCGAGTCAGAACTCACCACATACATGAAGGGGCAGCAGAGAGACATCCAGAGTCATGAACTGGATGTGGGCCGGCCTCCCTAGAGTGTAAGGAAGATTAAAGGCCCGAAACACTTGTTTGAAGGGGGCTTCTCCTCTGAGGACTCTCTGCTGCCATGCTCTACGCGAGTTTCTTACCACTGGATACACACAGTAGAACACTCTCTTGGTGCCGTGGGCGCTGTTACTGTGCAAAAGTGGGTGTAGTACTGGACTCAAACTGGCCCTTTGTCACATCTTCTGGACATGTGCCCTTGTGTGTGTGTGTGTGTGTGTGTGTGTGTGTGTGTGTGTGTTTTGTTTTATTGCATTTTGGTGTTTTTTGTATTTTTGTTTTTCTGTTGTTGTTGTTTTTTGGGGGGTATGCGCGCGTTCATGGGCGCGCTTATGTTTGTGTGTGCATTTTCCTGTGTGTTTGCATGTTGCAGCAGCCCTGCACTGTGCTGTGGGGCATCATATTCTTGGTGGTGTGTATGCGCGCGTGCATGTGTGCATGCGTTTGTGTAGTGTTACGTACACTGTACCATTTTTTGTTCTGATACACTTGCTATATTCAAGACAGGCTCCCCTCTTTGGAGCTGTGGTGTCGCCACAAGACTGATGCCACCCATATCAACGATGCTAATAAAGTATGTAAAAATAACCACACACACAAAAACACAAAAGTGTGCACACATGCGCGCGCATATCCCCCTCCCTCCCCCCCCCCAAGAAAAAGACGCATTTCCAGAAGTGTAACAAAGGATTGGTCACCAGACCACGGGATAGATAAATAAATAGATATTTAAGTAGATAGTGTGCGGTGGTTCGTACCCCGTTTTGGATCAAAACTTGTTCCCCACCCATTAGACCCTGAGTGGTGGTCTGGGCACTAGTCTTTCGGATGAGACGATAAACCGAGGTCCCGTGTGTTACACATCACTATTTAGCGCACGTAAAAGAACCCACGGTGACCCTGGCAAAATTCCTTAGGAAAAATCCACTCTGATAGGGAAACAAATACAGTTGCATGTAGGGAAAAAAATGGGTAGCCGCTGCACTTGTGGCTACGCGCTCTCCCCGGGGAGAGCAGCCCAAATTTCACGCAGAGAAATCTGCTGTGACATAAAGTGGTACAAAATACAAAATAATGTCTTCCTCATTACTGATATGCTGTATGTGCGTACTGTGGAGTGTTTTGCAATACTATTTCTATATCCTTGTTTTGTAACTGACTTTTCAGATCCTCTATCTGAACCACGCCAGAAGCTTTGTCAGTTCAACAGGGTGTGTGTGTGTGTGTGTGTGTGGTGTGTGTGTGGTGTGTGTGTGTGTGTGTGTGTGTGTGTGTGTGTGTGAGTGAGTGATTTTTTCTCACCTTTTATCAAAATGCAATGATTTATATGACCTACTTTGTTGAAAGATGGTGGTGGTTGATAGTTTCAGTTGTTTACTTGATTATAGTTATTCTCTTGTTTGCTCTTGAATTATTAGCACTTTTTTAAAATTCAAAATTATCGTTTGATTCTTAGAATTTTCGTTTCAGTATGGGTTCTTTTTTATTACCTTATTGTATTTCTGCCTTATTTCTTGTCTCCTGTTTGCTACTGGGTATGTTTTTTTTTTGTTCTTGGTATTTAGATCATTATTATTGTTGCTATCTAGAGGTTTTTTCATCTTGATCTTATCCCTGATAAAGGCGTGGACTGAATGTAAACAAGCTCATGAGTGTTTATTCATTATCCTCGAAATGAAAGATTTTTCCTTGCCTTGCCTTTGCCTTGCCTTTGCCTTACCTCGCCTCTCTCTCATATATGATACACATGATGGTATGTATATAAATAAATAAATATATGTATACATCAATAAAATAATAAATGAATGAATAAACGAATAAACAAATAAATATACAAGTGTGTGTGCGCGCGCGTGTGTGTGTGTGTGCAGCACACACACAGGCGCCCGGTGCGGGCTTGTGTATGTGTATACGTGTACAGTCTACACCCCTTTCCTTTTATTTGTTGGAATGTTCCCTGCTTTTTTCCCTCCAGAACACTGTGATCAGCACCCTTTCCAGGCCTCATCCACATCATGCAGCTGCTGAATCCTCAACTCCAAACTACTATTTCATTTCTTCTGAAAAGAAACACACCAAAAACTAATGCATGCATGGACTTGCAAAATTCGTAGGCGAGAAATGCTTATTCAAGGGAAATAATAACGTCATGAAAACCGAGACCCCAGAATAGAGTTTGTTACCTTAGACCACTCAACGCATAAGTTGCAGTACGGAAGGAAAAGATTCTCTTGTCTACATGTTCCGACTTGTGCATCTCTCATGTGCTTGCGTGGGCCTGGCACAGTTGCTTCAAGAATTGTTAACATTTTTAGGGTGGCCCACAGTGCCAAAATGGGATGACTTGCGAGCACAGTCTCTAAATCGGATAATTCCACCGAAACTTTTTTACAATCTCAAATAAATGTTCTGCTTGATCTGAGATTGAGAGGTATTTTTGTGTGTGTACAGAATGTGTCTGTACCTGGGGGGTTGGGGGTGGGGGGACACAGTTGGTAAAGATGATTACAGTCACAATAATGAAGTAGAATTTAAAAAGCTTGGCATGCAATAAAATTTATATTTTTACACTAAAGGAATGTATGTGAATAAATGCAATGAATTACAGCGAATCTTTTTGAAATAAAACACACTTGTGCTAACGTGACAAAATACTATAATAATAATGCCAATGATAATAATAATAATAATAATAATAATAATAATAATAATAATAATAATAATAATAATAATGATGAGAATAATAATAATGATAATAATAATAATAATAATAATAATAATAATAATTAGTAGGCACCCATCAGTCTCCGAAGACTATGGAGTTGCGCTCTAGTGTTTAGAGCGCAAAGCCTGGGTAAGTAAGTATGGAGGGCAAGCTGTTTGTTACCCATGCAGCAGACCCCCCCCCCCCCCCCCTCTCCACGCCACTGGAATGATCCATTGGAAAGGCAATGACCGATACGAATGGTTCCAGTACCGTCCCAGGATCCACCAGAACGTTGCCATATACAGCCCCGAGCCGCCCTGGGACTCCAACTCCCCGATTTTTCCTCAGGGATGGTGTCTAAACACAACGCCTGTGTGCATGCTGGGTTTTGATAATTTTGTCATCCGCTCCCCCGCAACGATGGCCTCCTTTCGAAACGGAAGGGGGTTTTTTTAACGTGTGGCAAGATGTTCTGCGGCGTTTCGCACACGGGCTATCTCATCGAATACTTTTTCATTCATTCGATTTTTGTCAAACTGGGAAAAAAGGGGGAGGGGGTACGAACCCAAAACTCATGGGTTTTCAATTGGGAAGGGGTCTAACCATCCTGCCACCTTCCCATGAAAGAAGTGATGAAGATGATGATGATGATTATTTTTAATATTATTAAAATTTTTATTATTATTATTATTTTTTTTATTTTTTTTATTTATTACAATTTTTTTAGGTTTTTTTATTTAAAAAATTTTTTTTTTCCCCCGGGCCCGCTCTCCCCCCAAGTTATATTTTGTTACAAAATAAAATCCATTTTACCCAAAAAGGAGAGAGAGAAAAGAGAGGAGAGAAAAGAAGAGAGAGAGAGAGAGAGAGAGAAAGAGGATAATGCTTTTTTTTTAAGACAAGGGGCAGAAATAGCAGACAGACGATAGAGGGGACTGAACTCGCTCTGCAAAGTCCGTGTGAACTCTGCCACTGATTGGCAGAAGGGGACGCGCTGCTGCGTTCGCTGGCATATCCAATTTTACCTGCATGATCACCTGCGCTGACACAGAC
>JASPKP010003284.1:5000-7500 GCA_030674155.1 Stramonita haemastoma
ATCTTTCATGTGCATCTGTGACCTTCTGCATGTGCATATACCCGTTGGTGTCTGAAACTCACCCCCCCCCCCCCCCCAATCCTCTTGTGGTGGTCTGAGTGCTAGTCTTCCGGATGTGACGATTAACTAAGGTCTCGTGTGAAACACGCATGTGGCGTACGTAAAATAACCTACGGCAACAAGAGTGTTCTCCCTGGCAAAAAAAGGTCGAAAAAAGCCACTCAGATAGAGAAACATATACACATGCAGACAGGAAAAGACAAAAAAAAAAAAAAGTGGCGCTGCTCTCGTGGCGAAGTGCTCTCCCCAGGGGAGGGCAGTCCGAAAATCATGCAGAGAAATGATTATGTCGTGCTTTTAAGTGGTATTTAAATACAAATTCAAGGAAGCAGGAACAGCAGACACTGTCATACAGGATGATTGGGGGGGGGGGTGATGGGGAAGAAAGTGTAGGAGGCATGGCTGATTTTTGTCATAGTTAATGTCATAAAAATCAGAAATCGTTTGAGGCAGAAAACACTCGGTGGGGCAATGCCCGTAAAACTAACATATGAAATCGGGGAAACTAAGCACCTAGATACATGAAAGGTAAAGGTGCTCCAAATGCCTATGCAGTCACAGCAGAGCAAGACATCAGATACCTTAGCTTCTCCAGGGACCAGCATAATTATTGAGAGCGTCGCCAATCTCCTCACCCTCGCTGTTTTACCTTCCCTGACCCTTAAGAGGGCAGGTACCCACTTACAGCTGGGTGAACAGGGAGGGACTGTACTGAAGCCAAGACGCGCAAACGGTCACCCATCCACTTGGTAACCACACTTGATGCTGCTGTTGGGGAAAGCGAGCGGTATGACCACTGTGCAACATAGAGGGCATAACAACCGTAATGGGCAGTACAGTTACTCAGACACAAATCGTACAAACATGATAAAACTATTTTGATGATGTCCCTCCTAATATGACTCATCTTCATAAAAACCACGGTAACGCTTCGCTCTAACAATTATTATTCCCCCTTCTTCCTACCCTCTACAGCAGATTTTTGAATAGCAGAGTAGCGCAGCAACAGCCTGATAATCCCGCGGTCAGATCTTTATCCTGCCTTAATCCTCACCAGTCGTTTGTATCGCAGCGTCATTCCTGTGATCTCTTGTCTTTGCAAGATGTGTGTAGCTTTCTTGGAAAGGACGGCATATTTCTTGGGATTAACTCATTAATTGGTGTGATCTGGCCAGCTTAGGAAACTTCAGAAGGGATGTCGCCGGGCTGACTATGGTGTCCACTGCTCTCAGCCATCCCTGAAGCTGGAATGCAGGTACCTTTAATAATGGTGTGTAAGGACTGTTTCTCTGACCACTTAGCTACCCCGCTCCCTCCCCCCCCCCCTTTTTTTTTTACCTTTACCTACCAAGAACTATCTCATGCGCAAAATCTCACCATTGGTAAACCCCAGAGCTCTAGCCAATCAACGGGTGGGGTGAAAAAACACAAAACAATTACTGCAGCCTAAATTTCAGGTTGTCATTTTTCACAGAAGGGAGACTGGTTCAAGACTGTGTGAGTGTGTACTGTGAGATGAAATGAACATTTTTTAATGCATGCCACACCAATTATTCCACTTCAAAGTGTGGATAGATGACATGACGGTAAAAACTATTGACATGGAAAAAATTACGGATTTCTGTCTCTTTTTTTGAGAGGTGGATGTAAAAGAAAAAAGTCAAGTGTGGTTTATTCTGATACCATCTTTAGATAAAAACCTCTTGGTTTGTTCTCTCTGTGGGTTATATAATTAATATCCTCGAAATAAAGAACTTTGCCTTGCCTTGGTTTGCCTGATCTTGCCTTGCCTTGCATCTGCCTCTGCCTCTGTCTCTCGTCCACCATTCTAGATACGGATATATCAGACAGTGATACATGAAGGTCATCGTCAAGTTGTCGATCTTCCTAAGCACAGAAAACGGTACACAGAACACTGCCATGTCGGTGACAGCGCTTGCAAGGTGTGATGTCTTGACTGACCTCAATGAAGACCCCAGCATCTTCTGTCATGGACTAGAGTCATGTCCAGCCCCAAAACAAGATCACCCCTCTCTCATGATGACATTTACCCTCTTCCCTCCTATCACCCCCTCCCCCCCCCCCTCCCCCCCCCCCCCCCCCCCCCCCCCCCCCCCCCCCCCCCCACCTCCCTTAGCATCTCCTCCAGTCTTCGAATATCAATTTCTGTTCAGAACTGATAGCACCGGCTGATATAAATGTTCATATCATCGGACTAAATGAAAAAAAGAAAGAAGGTGGGGTGTACGTACGTAGATACTGTTAGCATAGATCTGTGTACCGTAGTTTTCGGAACTGATTATTGAAAGTTTGATGAAGATAGTCTTGCTGGGAACGGAGTAGAAAATGAAGAGAAGGTGAAGGCAGAAGTGGAGAGGTGTTAATGAGGATTTGAAAAAAAGTGATAGGGACTGGGGAAGGTCAGGTAGGTGTCAAAAGT
>JASPKP010003284.1:10000-20301 GCA_030674155.1 Stramonita haemastoma
GTTTTTTGTTGCTGCTGTTGTTGTTACTTTTGTTGTTTTTCTTTCTGCTTTTGCTGTTGAAAGTGGTGTGTTTGGGATTAATACAAGATGCCGTATGCTTACAGATATACCATAATATGCATTCTATTATTGTGATTTCATTCACTGTTTTCTGTCTGCTTTCAACGGCTGGCACAGATAGGTGTAGAGATGATGATGATGATGATGATTGATGATGATGATGATGATGATGATGATGATGATGATGATGATGATGATGATGATGATGATGATGATGATGATGATGATGATGATGATGATGATGATGATGACGACGACGATGACGACGATGATGATAATTTCATAAGAAAATGACAAAGAAATATCAAAAGAAGACACCATCGATATGTAAGTGTTTGAATGAAATAATCGTATAATTGCCATTTAAAAGAAGAGTACCCCCCCAAAAAAAAAAAAATAAATAACACCCTCCAAAGAAAACAACAACAAAAAACACCCCAACATTTTTTCTAAGTGTTTCTAAGTTATTGACACTTATCCCTTCACACTTCAGATTGCTCAGATTTATTATCCCTATTCAGCTGCTGATATTTCTTTTTTCGTTCCTCGGCTAGAGCTCCGAGGTACACCAACGGTGAGATTTTTACATAACTGACCATTTTCACTGATCACCATCAAGGTAGCCATAAACCGACTTCGGGGATATGAGCTGCTGATATCTGTTCGGTCTTTCCATGATACTGATATTTGACAAGCGATCGAGTTTCCAGCTAGCTTCCTTCTTCTTGCTGTGATAAATCACGATGGTTACCTTCAAATATTGACTGACAAAGGACCTCCAACATTTTGTAGAAACTTTGCGATAGTCAGTTTAATATTCAGCATAATATTCAGTCTAATATTCAGTCTTATATCACTACACTGTGAACAACAGACTTTGAACAGACGGCAACAACAAAATCTAATCTAACCCGATATCAGTCAATGATATAGTAGGCCTATAGGACTTGCTTTGCGCGTGGCCTAGTGTGGCTGTATTTACCTGTGTGTGTGGCGGGATCTGGCAAGGGGATTAGCCCTGTGTTGAATCCCCAGTCCTGTTCTCAGGTACAAATCCCTCTGAAGTTGATATCGTCTGCCGCTTACTTTCGATTGCTGATAATTATTGGGAGGGATGGGGTGTTGGAGGGGTGGGGGTGGGTGGGTAGGGGTGGGGGTGGGGTGCGTGTTGAGATAAAAAATATGGCGTTAGGCGGAAAGGTTTTCCTTTGATTAGTCTAAACGTTGCGTCTTTCTTTTTAATGACACTATTTTGTGTGGTGTGATTTGTTCTATGGTGGTGAATAGTACATTTATTTATTTATTTATGTATTCATTCATTTATTTTATTCTTTTATTTTGATGACAATGGAATAAGCACTCGTGTGCTTTTATTTTTTACATACAGTCCTAGCCCCCGCGTATAAGCAGGATGGAGCACGGTAGAGCACGGTAGAACAAATTTTCAGTTGCCGAATCCTGACGGAGAAACATCTGCAACATCAGAGGGACTTGCTACACAACTTCATTGACTTCAAGAAGGCCTTTGACAGAGTGTGGCATGCAGGCCTTTGGCAAGTCCTCAGGAAGTTTGGCATTGAGGAGGGTCTCATCCAGATCATAGAAGCTCTGTACAACACCTCCAGCAGTGCAGTTCTCCTCAACGGCCAAGTCGGAGACTACTTCAAGACCACAGTCGGCGTCCGTCAGGGCTGCTTGCTCTCTCCAACTCTCTTTAATCTATTCCTGGAGAACATCATGAGGGAAACACTTTACGACTTCCACTCTACCATCTCAATAGGAGGGCGACCCATTAACAACCTGCGCTTCGCTGACGATATTGATCTCATGGGAGGCAGCAACAAGGAACTCCAAGACCTTACCAACAGACTGGTAGACAGAGCAGGCGCATATGGGATGGAAGTCAGCACAGAAAAGAGTAAAGTATTGGTCAACAGTGCAAACGACACCACAGCACAGATCTACATGAATGGCCAGCAGCTGGAAGAAGTAGACGCTTTCAAATATCTTGGCGCTACCCTCACGAAAGATGGACGCTCCACCACAGAGATCAAGACCAGGCTAGCCATGGCAACATCAGCTATGGCAAAACTGAACAAGATATGGAGAAGCGACAACATCAGCTTCAAAACAAAAGTCAAATTGTTCAGATCCCTGGTCATCTCCATCTTGCTCTATGGCTGCGAAAGTTGGACAATGACCGCTGAAACCTCCAAGCGGATCCAGACGTTCGAGACAAAATGCTTCAGGCGACTGCTTGGAATTTCCTGGAAAGATAGGAGAACAAACACCTATGTGAGAAGTCAAGTCGCACTGATGGCTGGCCCTCAGGAACCCCTACTAGCCACTGTCAAGAAAAGGAAGCTGGCATGGTTCGGCCATGTCACACGCCACAACACCCTCCCCAAGACAGTCCTACAAGGAACGCTAGAAGGTGGCAGACGCCGAGGCAGACAAACCAAAAGCTGGATGGATAACATCAAGGAGTGGACCCACCTGGACAGTCCAACACTCATTCGGAAGGCGGAGGACAGGGCTGGATGGCGACGGCTGGCTGCAGAATCGTCTCTCATGTCTCCTCCACGACCATCCCGGTCATGAGATAAGTAGAACATAAGCAGTTTTGTAAATTTTGTCATCCGTTCCCACCGGCACACAATGGCCTACTCTTCCGAAAAGCGAAATGTGTTAACGTGTGTGCAAGATGTTCTGCGTGCATTCGCACACGGGACCTCGGATTATAGTCTCCTCCGAAGGACTGTGTGTGGGTAAGTAAAACATCAGTGCTGACTCCACTCTCCCCAAAAGTCCTTCGGATGAGACTTTAAACCGAGGCCCCGTGTGCGAACGCACGCAGAACATCTTGCGCACACGTTAAATCCTGTTCCGCTTTTCGTAAGAGTAGGCCATCGTGTGCCGGTGGGAACAGATGACAATATTTACAAAACTGCATACACACGGGGACCGGATGAAAAAAAGCACATGGTTGCTTATTCTGTTATCCTCGATATAAAAGAATAAATAGATAAAATAAATAAATAAATAAATAAACCACACAAAGTAAAACTACACATACCGACAAAAACAAAATGTTAATGGGTATTGCGGCTTCGATACAAGGGAAGCAATTGCAACATCGATGCGACATGATTGGTATGCTGGGTTACTTCCCTTTGACTTTTTTTTTTAAAGGCGATGACATAACAAAAGTGGGGGAGGGGGGGAGCACCTGCAACACACACACAGACACACAGACACATACATACATACATACATACACACATACATACATACATACATACATACATACATACATACATACATACATACATACATACATACATACATACATACATACATACATACATACATACATTTCGAAGATAATGAATTAGCACTTGTGCGCTTTTTTACATCCAGTCCCAGAGAGAGAGAGACAGACAGACAGACAGACAGACAGAAACACAGGCATACATACATACAGACAGACAGACAGACACAGACAGACAGAGGCAGACAGAGAAACAGACCGACAGACAGACAGAGAGACAGAGACAGAAATGCAGGCAGACAGACAGACAGACAGACAGACAGGCAAACAGGCAGACATACAGTGAGACAAAAAGACTGATAGCTTGAATAAAGGCCTTTTTCCCGAAGTCGGAATGCTTCTACCTACATGGTGGTTGGTGGAGGGAGGTAGGGGGGGGGGGGGGGGGGGCATTGTGGTATACGCATAAATCTCACCATTGGTGAACCATTGAGCTCTAGCTGAGGAAACGAAAAAAAAAGATGATGTAAATAAAAAAAGTAAATAAACAAATAAATAAATAAATAAATGATTGAATAATTAAATAAAGTTAAAGTCTGTCCCGAACCTAAGGCTCATCAGGCCGGTGCTTATCCCGGTTTCTGTGGCGTTAAGCGACTGAGAGTCATAGACTCCCCCCTGGATAGGACGCCAGTCTATCGCAGGGTTAACCCCCAACACGAGGTTGGTACCCCTTTTACACCTGGGTGGGGTGAGAAAATAGCCGTAAAGTGCCTTTTCCAAGGGCACAACGCCATAGCCGAAAGCTGGGATTGAACCCGCAACCTTTAGATTACGAGTCCAACGCCCTAACCATTAGACTACAGCGGTGGCTAATAATTAAATAAGAAAATGAATAATTAGACAAAAGATGAAAGGTTCGGGTTCGACTAAACAGAAAAGTGAACACGAAAGAGAACACAGCTGCAACAAATAGCGAAGCGACATAGAAACAAAAAATAACAACTTTTCAGAAACAGAAATAGTCAGTTGCAGGTGACATATTAATTAAAAACAAACGTAGGCATTCAATTTTTTCATTTACGGATGATTATCAATTCAACGCGCAAGCATATGGAAGAATAACACTGATGACTACGTACCACTGTTATCATTGTCGTCGTCGTCGTCGTCGTCATCATCAACATCAGTACTGACTGTCATTGGGGTCGTCGTCGTTATCGTCGTCGTCGTTGTGCATCATCATCATCATCATCATCATCATCATCATCATCATCATCATTTTTATTTATTTATTTTATTTTATTTATTTTATTTTATTTTATTCTTTTATATCGAGGATAACAGAATAAGCAATCATGTGCTTTTTTTCATCCGGTCCCCGTGTGTATGCAGTTTTGTAAATATTGTCATCTGCTCCCACCGGCACACGATGGCCTACTCTTACGAAAAGCGGAACAGGATTTAACGTGTGCGCAAGATGTTCTGCGTGCGTTCGCACACGGGGCCTCGGTTTAAAGTCTCATCCGAAGGACTTTTTGGGAGAGTGGAGTCGGCACTGATGTTAACTCCAGGGGAAAAATTTCCTCGACCGGACTCGAACCCGGGTCGTCAAATTGCCAGCGCAATGTTCTGACCACTAGGCTATCCGTCCCCCCCCTGTGTGTGTGTGTGTGTGTGTGTGTGTGTGTGTGTGTGTGTGTGTGTGTGTGTGTGTGTGTGTGTGTGTGTATGCACGCACGAGCGCGTGAGTGTTTGTGCATGTGTGTGTCTGTCTGTTTACCCGCGTGCGCGTACGTGTGTGTATGTCCACATGAGTAACCCAAAACTAGGGGCAAACAAACAAAACAGACAGCTAGTAAAACTAGATTTAGGTTTTAGACTGACGACAATTTTCCACTCGGCTGCAAGTGTTGTACATCACAAAACAGCTGTGTTATTGGCAAAGCGTTTGAAGCGGCGTTTTTTTACCATCGTACACACCACAACAACAGCAGGAAGGGGGTGAACTGTAGGCGTCCCCTGATGGGCCGGCCATACATATCTAGCTCCCTATCCACAATTGCCTCGATAATTACTGGGGAATAGCTTCAAAGCCAGATTTAAAATTAAAAACAAAAACAAAAGATGAAACCTAGCAGCGCAATTTGCCTAGTAAATATGTTAGAAAGGAAAGCAGAGGTTAATGAGATATCCCACACATACACATACAGACATACGCGCGTACGCGTGCACCCTCACACATACACGTGCGTGTGCGTGCACACGCACACACACATACACCTACACACGCGCGCGCGCACTTAGGCACACACACACACACACACACACACACACACACACACACACACGCACGCACGCACGCACGCACGCACACACACACACACACTTACACTCACTCACGCACGCACGCACGCACGCACACAAGCACGTACGCACGCACGCACGCACGCAATCACACACACACACACACGCACGCACGCAATCACACACACACACACACACACACACACACACACACACACACACACACACACACACACACACACAGTACACTGCAGAACGACATTGCATTATATTTGAAATCAGATTTTGGTCACTGCATCGTGTCACAAGGTTTAGAAATAAGAGTTTTGCTGGGTCCCTTCCAAGATATTGGGAACGGGATAGCTCAGCAGTCAAAGCACTTGCTTTCCCCTAGCCAAGGTCAAGCAGCGTTGAGTGTGGTTACCAGTTGGATGGGTGACCGTTTGCGTGCCTTGGCTTTATTTTATTTTATTTTATAGCACTTCATGTCACAGCAGATTTCTCTGAGTAAAATTCGGGCTGTTCTCCCCGGGGAGAGTGCGTCGCCACCAGTGCAGCGCCTACCCATTATTTTGTTTCCCCTCAGGAATGGTGTCTAAAACATGACACCTGTGTGCATGCTGGTTTTTTTTTTTAATTTTGTCATCGGCTCCTACCGGCACACGATGGCCTGCTCTTCCGAAAGGCGGAACGAGGTCTTAACGTGTGCACAAGATGTTCTGCGTGTGTAAGGGCGAGGCTGGGTACGAACCCAGAAACTCACGGTTTACATATTGGCAGGCGAACGTCTTAACCATCTTGCCACCTTCCTTCCTAAAAAATATTGCTGAGAATCACAGGTGTCGTGTTTAGACACCATTCCTGAGGGGGAAAAAATTAGTACAGTCCCACAGTTCACCCAGCTTTAAATGGGTACCTGCCCTCTTTAGGGTCCCCGAAAGGTAAAGCAGTGAGAGAGAGGAGATGGGCGCCGTCCTCAATATGCTGGCCCCTAGAGATCGCTACGAGGGTATCCCGGCCTGAATACAGCTTTACCTTTTTCTTGTTTTAATTACATTTCAATTTTACCGATGATAATTATTGTCTGTTAAAACCACACAACACACACACACACAACACACACACACACACACACACACACACACACACACACAACACACACACACACACACACACACACACACACACACACACACACACACAACACACACACACACACACACACACACACACACACACACACACACACACACACACACACACAGTCACACACAGTCACACACACACAGTCACACACACACACACGCACACACACAGACACACAGCACGCAAGCGTGCTCGCAGGCGCGCGCGCCGCTTTCATCGTGCACACACACACACACACAGATTTTAGCATTTATTTTACTCAAATTTTCTTGCTTCTATTTGTCCTATTATATATATATGTATATATATATATATACTATATATAAATTATATAATATATTATATATATATTTTATATTATATATTATATATATATATATATATATATATATAGTTCAGCTTTCTGATAATTGGACTGTTTTTTTTTTGTTTTTTTTTCTTCCCCGTTATCCATACAAACACACCGACTTTTTTTTCCCCAATTATTTGTCTAAAATCACTTTTTAGTGGATAGACGTTAAAAGGAAGACACACACACACACACACACACACACACACACACACACACACACACACACACACACACACACACACACACACACACACACACACACACACACACTCGTCTAATATCACTGAGTGTGAACAGACGTTAAATTGAAGACAACAACAACAACAACAACAACAACACACACACACACACACACACACACACACACACACACACACACACACACACACACACACACACACACACACAAACACACACACACACACACACACACACACACACACACACACACACAAACTCACTTTTATGTCCCCCCAAAGTTAATTGGAAAACCGTAAATAGCTATGCATGAACAGAAATAATCTAGGGATCAACAAAATAACACCTACACACTCACAGATATCTTAATAGTGCAGGCTATAATGTGTGCTGCCTTGCCATCTGCAGTGAGTGTGAGATGGGCTGAGTCAGTGTGGATTATTTCCTGGGCCATTTTCTAGTTGTGGACTGGAGCCTGTTACAGATGGATGCTGCTGCTGCTGCTGTTGATCCTTACCATTGCTACAGAGTCTGTGAGTTAAAAGTTAAAGTCTGTCCCGAGCCTAAGGCTCTTCAGGCCGGTGCTTATCCCGGTTTCTGTGGCGTTAAGCGACTGAGAGTCATAGACTCCCCCCTGGATAGGACGCCAGTCTATCGCAGGGTTAACCCCCAACACAAGGTTGGTACCCCTTTTACACCTGGGTGAGGTGAGAAAATAGCCCTAAAGTGCCTTTTCCAAGGGCACAACGCCATAGCCGAAAGCTGGGATCGAACCCGCAACCTTTAGATTACGAGTCCAACGCCCTAACCACTAGACTACAGCGGCGGTAACACTAGTGAGTAACACTAGTTTTTTTTTTAATATCATTTATGAATACCAGCAAAACAGTAGTGAAGGAAAACTAGCGCAGAGTAAACATTACACAACTCCTTTCTTATTGCAAGAATGGCTTTTCAAATATGAAAATTTAAACCAAAACAGCTATGCTTATATACATCTTAGTGATGGCACTGGAGGCTCGTTTTGCAGTAAAGATCATTTTGATTAACCTGACCTGACTCGTGAATTCTGACTCCTGGATGAGCCCTTGTCAGAGATCTCAGCGGTGGTATCACTTCACCATTCCTGGTACCTTACATAAGTCTTAAAAGAAAATTTATATTTGGATCCAAATAACTTAAAAACAACAACTACAGACCCGTTTGTAATTTGTCACTTATATCTGAAATCCTAAAAAGAGTTGTTTTTCATCATCTCCATTCCTTTCTAAATTACAACAATCTTTTTTGTCCATTTCGATCTGCCTAACGTCCCTGCCACGGCGATGAAACAATGCAACGGAAAGTGACAAGGGACATTCTCCTTGTTTTAGATCGTGGTGACATATGTAGTTCAACTCTTCTAGAGCTTTCTGCTGCTTTTGATGCATACGACTGACCAATCCCTTATTTTAAACCGTCATCAGTCTTCCTATAGTATTAAAAAAAACTGCACTATTATGGTTAAAATCGTATCTTCCTTAGAGGTTCCAAACTGTTATCATCAACCAATAACATCCGTTCGAAACCAGATTACCTTCAATATGGTGTACCCCAAAGCCGAAGGCTTTAGGCTATATTATCCCAAATTCGCCTTTGGGGATACTGGCCTTGGGCCTGTCAGTATTCCCACCTTCTGGAAATTCTGTGCTAAGAGTTCCCTTTTTCTATCCTTCTCTTTGTTTCTGCCTTGTTCCTTTTTCTTTCTGTCACTTCCATATCATCTATTTTCTGCCTTCTTGGTCCGTTCTCCTACCTTTTTTCGAGGAGAAGATAACAGTTCTATCCCATGCCAGAGGTGGACGCTCTGGGCCTGGCTTATCAGGCGCTTAACAGCAGTGCAACGCACTTTTGCTCATATGACAGACAATAGTTGCTATCTGAGTGTTCAATGAAGAAGAAGAAGAAGAACCACTTACAACACAAAGTCTCACTCATGTATCAATTTTGTTATCATGGTTGGGGGATAGCTTAATAGTCAGATCGTTGTGCTCATGATCTGATGGTCTGGGTTTAAGCCACCTCCAAGGCATCTGTTCAAGGGGATTTTCCCTTTGAAACTAACCAAAAAACTATTTGGATAAGACTACAACAAAGGTCCCATGTGAAATGCATGCAAAATTTCAAGTGTACATATTAAGATCTGTTCCACCTTTCAGACGAGAAGGCCATTTTGTGCCGGTAAGAAAGGATGATAACCTTTTTGGGGGTTCCTCTGCTAGAGCTCTGAGGTTTATTAATGTGAGGTTTTGCATATGCGACCATTTTCGCCCACCATGAATACAGCTGCATTCCAACTTTGGGGATGGAGGACAACATTTTTAAACACATTCACTCTGGTGTCAGGTTCAGACACCATCCCTGAAGTCAGAATGTGGTTACCTTCATGGTAGGCACCCCTCCCCCCCCCCCCCCCAAAGAAAAAAAAACAGTGGCATTTGCAAAATCTCTTCACTGGTGAACCTAGGAGCTGTAGCTGAGGAATGAAAGAAATTAATATCAGTATTGGTTTCTTTTTGTTCAGTGTTTAGTTTTCGTCAGTGCATCTTGATAGTCTGTGAAGATTTAAGTGTTTGATATTTCGTATTTTACAGAGAACAGGGGAGGACTTTCTGACATGGAATCTTTGACTAAAGGTGAGTTAAATGACAGGGTTTTTTGCTTTCTTCCTTCCTTCCTTCCTTCCTCCCTTCCTTCCTTCCTTCCTTCTTTTCTTCTTTCTTTCTTTTTCTTTTTCTTTATTTTTTCTTTTTCTTTTTTCTTTTTTCCTTTTCTTTATTTCGTTTTTTTCCTGCTTTTTATTGATCTGCTTGTTTTCTTACTCAAATATATTTTATTCTATCTTAGTTCATTCTCTATTTTCTCTCTCTTTTTGTCCCTTTTCCTTTCTAACTGTCCTTTGTTGTCTATCTTATCAGATTATTTTAC
>JASPKP010000329.1:7500-20000 GCA_030674155.1 Stramonita haemastoma
GGTGATGGGGGAGTTTCATATTGAGTCAATCTTACAGTTATCATTATAACTGATCTATTTATCTGATATAATTTTGTCTGTTTGATTGTTAATGTATAGCTACATTAATGTTAAAAACGCTACTTTAAGAGCATGAGAGTGTGTGAGTATAGGATTGAGGAGGGATGCCATTGCTGACAGTTTTTTCAATGCTAACAGCAATGAATGCCAAGTACACTTTGGAGTTCTGTTCTTTTTATTGTGTGTTTGTATGTTTGTTTGTCTGATTGTTAGTTTGTCTTTTTTGCTTGTTTTATTAGTTTTTGTTGATTCGGGTTTTTTAGGGTGGGGGTGTCTTTTCATGTTTTTTCATTGTTTTTTTATATAGATAAAGCATAAACTTAAAAGCAATTGTGATATTGTAACCTGATATGATTTGCTTGATATGTTTTTTTTAATAAAAGACTTTTTACAAACAAGGTATTAGTGACAGTGTAACTTAATCTAATTTGTTTGTTTAATATTTTATGGATTTTCTCAACTAAAAAAATCTAAATGTATGCACACTCTGTCTGTCTGTCTGTCTGTCTGTCTGTCTGTCTGTCTGTCTGTCTGTCTGTCTGTCTGTCTGTCTGTCTGTCTGTCTGTTTGTCTGTCTGTCTGTCTGTCTGTCTGTCTATTTGTCTCTCTCTACCTACCTACCTACCTACCTACCTACCTACCTACCTACCTACCTACCTACCTACCTACCTACCTACCTACCTACCTACCTACCTATCTCTCTATCTAAAAAAAGCACACGATTGCTTATTCTGTTATCCTCGATATAAAAGATTAAATAAATAGATAAATAAATATCTATCTATCTCTCTAAGGTACCTGATATATTAGAATTCATATGTAAAATGCACCAGTTTTTGGCTAAAATTGACTAGAATGGATTGTAGTAGATTACCGTATAACGCATATGTATGACTTTGTATAGATTGGACGGAAATGGAAAAAAAGACTCGGGCTTCAGGAATAGAACATGTTTGTATACTTATGGCTTTGCATATGTCTGGGAAAATCAGAGAGTTGAAAACATTACACTGTTAATGAAAAGCTTGATACACAGAATCATAGATTGCAGGTGGCAGGAATGGCACGATCACATAGAAACTAGTCCGAGATTTGCGGAGTATAGAATGTTTAAGTCAAGTAATAAAGTTGAAATGTACATTGGAATTACAATGAATAGATATGTAAAGAGTGCATTAACATGTACATTGGAATTACAATGAATAGATATGTAAAGAGTGCATTAACAAAACTTGGGCTAGGTATTATAGACATAGCATGCCATCGGTTTAGATATAAAAAGAGGGAGAATGATAATGTGACCATGTGCCCTTTATGTCGTAGTTCTGAGGAAAACAAATTTATTTCATGTTGTGCTGCCCTGTTCTTCATAATTTGAGAATTGAATTAATTCAGACTAATTTCTATGATAATCCTTGTCGCTTTAGATTCAACCTACTTATGGCATCACAAAATGAGGAAACACTAAATAATCTAGCATTGTTTACTTCTAAAACTTCGAGGCGACTGTATATTGTGGCAACTTAATTTGTGAATATAATACATTAAATAGCGTGTTTTTCGAAGGACGTATGTTTAGATGTTGTATGATTTTTACATTCATTCATATTCAACTTTATATTTGTGTTGATATTATGTTTATCCCCTTCGGAATGAGGCTTTGGCCTAATCTGAATAAACATTTCGCATTCACATTCTCTCTCTCTTTCGTAGCCTGATGGTCAGAGTGATTTGCTCATGATCTGTTTACCTGGGTTCGAATCTCGTTCAAGAGGATTTTTCCTCTGGAGTTAACATCAGTGCTGACTCCACTTCCCCTAAAAGTCTTTCGAATGAGACTATGAACCAAGGTCTCGGGTGCAAATGCACATATGTGACGCTCTACCACATAAGGAGTCGCATTGCACCAGAGGTCAATTTTTAGTTATTGACAAGTTATTAATCTGCAATAAAAAGGCTATTCAATACAAAAACAGACCGAAAATTGGACAATTCTGTGCAAAGTTATTACAAATTGAAATGATAGACTGCAGGATGTGACAAAATGAGAAATGCGCAAGTTTCTTTTCTTAACAGGTTGTCAGAATGAGGGCTTGGGTATTCTCAAAACACATTTAAAAGCAAAAGGAATAAAAAAAAAATCAGTCCTTGATGTTTCATTACAAGGTATAAGAACGGATATAGTTTAATAATTGGTCAAAATATCAAAATCAACAACTTGACCAACACCTGCTTTTTATGACTCCTAGCCCAAAATTGGGTAATAAGCTAAGCGACTCATTTCGTGGTGGAGCGTCACATATAATATCTTGTGCGCACGTTAAATCCCGTTCAGCTGTTCAGAAGAGTTACAGATTTCCATCCATTCTGACTCAAGCTTTGCCCTACAGGCTCTAGAGCGCAGCTCCATAGTCTTCCAGCCTACGACTAGGATTCAAAGAGTGAGAAGAGGACAGAGGTTTGGTGAAACTAGTTTGAAAGATGAGCGGTATTGAAGGCAGAGGAGAAGTTGATGATATAATTATTATATACAAAGAAAGGAACCCGATTGTTGTAAGTGAGAGAAGCCATTTTATAGCATGGTGATTATAGCTACGTTTGTGTGAATGAACATCATGTAATAATTGTGACGCTCCGCCACATAAGAAGTCGCACTGCACCAAAGGTCAATTTTTAATTATTGACATTTTATTATTCTGCAATAGAATGGCTATACAATAGAAAGAACAGATTGGAAATCAGACAACTCTACGAAAAGTTATTACAAGTTAAAGTGTTAGACTGCAGGAAATGACAAAACGAGAAATGGACAAGTTTAGCATCATAATAAATGGTCAGAATGAGGGCTTGGGCATTTTTAAAGCACGTTTAAAAGCAAAAGATACACAATTATGACTTGATATTTCATTACAAGGTAGAATAATGGCTACAGTTTTATAATCAATCAAAATTTGAACATTGCCAACTTGACCCCACCTGCTTTTAATGGCTTCTAGCGGAAACGTGGGTAATGTGCTAAGCGACTCATTTCGTGGTGGAGCGTCACAATTGTGCTAAAAACTTAGTAATGACTTGCACATTTTAGATTTTTTTTACATTCAGAGCATTCGGCCTGGTAGAGGGTTGGTTTGATGAGAGGGTAGAAAGCAGAGGAGGTGGAAATTCCAAACCTCGTAGCTGTCTTCTGACCCATGTCTCTGACCTCTCTCTTGTCTACGTGAGGATTCAGACTTGTTGGCGACGTTTTAGTCACGCCTAACCTCCAGGGGACTGTCATGCAATACACAGGGATTAGAGCGGAAAGATCGTGTTTCTACAAGTTGTTGGCAGCCGTTGGATAAACGTGCACACACATGCTACACGTCCCTGTACTGTCCTTAGTGTTTTATGTGAAAAAAATATGAAACAAAGAATGCTTTATAAAGTCTAAGAGATATGAACAAGTCTGTCTCTGTCTGTTTGTATGTATGTCTCTGTCTGTCTGTTTGTCTCTGTCTGTCTGTCTCTCTGCCTCTGTTTCTTTGTCTCTCTGTCTCTGTCTGTCTGTTTGTCTGCCTGTCTGTCTGTATGTCTGACTGTCTGTCTGCTTGTCTGTCTGTCTTTCTGTCCTTCTGTGTTTGTGTGTGTTTGTGTGTGTCTGTGTGTCTGTACTGTGAGTCTGTCTGTGTGTCTGTTCTTTCTTCAATTTAACGTCTGTTCACTCGAAGTGATATTAGACACAAAAAAGAAAGATGAAAGTGTGTCACATTCAAAGAATGTGTGCGCGCTGTATGTATGTATGTATGTATGTATGTATGTATGTATGTATGTATGTATGTATGTATGTATGTATGTATGTATGTATGTGTGTGTGTGTGCGTGCGTGCGTGCGCGTGCGTGTATGTGTGTGTGTGTGTGTGTGTGTGTGTGTGTGTGTGTGTGTGTGTGTCAGAGTATAAGTGCGTATGAGTGAAGGTGTTTACAAGAATATATATCTAAAGGTATGCATTTGCGAGCCAAGGTAAAAAAGTGTGTGTGTGTGTGTGTGTGTGTGTGTTGTGTGTGTGTGTGTGTGTGTGTGTGTGTGTGTGTGTGTGTGTGTGTGAGCTTGCGTGCGTGTGTGTATGTGTGCGTGTGTGTGCGCGCGCGTATGAGCTTGTGAGCGTATGTGTATATGAGTATAAGTGCTTTATAAGTTTATCTATGAGTGAGTGAGTGAGTGAGTGAGTGAGTGTGTGTGTGTGTGTGTGTGTGTGTGTGTGTGTGTGTGTGTGTGTGTGTGTGTGTGTGTGTGTGTGTGTGTACGTGTGCATAAGATAAAGGAAAAAACAAACATATAAAGAAATCAGCATATGTGCTTTATAAGTACAGTACGTGGCTACTCTAACTGATAGACCCGTACAGAAAAGGCTAAGAGACAGACAAAGAAATACACACTTTAGAAAATCTGTGCTACATCATTCAGACGGTGAAGATATTGTGACGTGCGAGTCAGACGACATTGTGATCCAGTGCGCATACCAACCAGACACTGAGCCAGTATGTGTGTACTGATTTGTCAAACAGCAAGAGAAAAACATGTTAAAAGAGGAACGTGTCAAACTCGCCAGTTTGCGGAATGGGAAGCGAATCCAGATCACACTACACACGGAGACCCTATCGCGTGCTTCAAGGACTTAGCGACACTTAGAGTTTCTTGGCTAGCCTAGACCTAAGGGTGTGTAGTGTGACAAAGACTAGACGAAAGAAAGGCTCAGAATGCCGTAACATATCCGGACAGTAAAGTGTTTCCTGTCTCGATGTACATTACTAATCAATACTGTGGTTTCCATGGCTTGGAGTAGCCTCGTGTGTCAGCTTAAAGCAATTTTCGTATTGTTATTCGGCAACCCCCTTCATGTATGGGCCAATGGCCTTTTTTCATGAATAAACCTTTCGAGTTCGAGTTCGAGTTCTCTCTCTCTCTCTCTCTCTCTCTCTCTCTCTCTCTCTCCTCTCTCTCTCTCTCCTCTCTCTCTCTTCTCTCTCTCTCTTCTCTCTCTCTCTCTCTCTCTCTCTCTCTCTCTCTCTCTCTCTCTCTCTCTCTCTCTCTCTCTCTCTCTCTCTGTGTTTTGACATGTTTGTATTTTGGAGTTTACATTTCTCTCTTCTCTGTCTTCTCTCAATTTTAATCAATTTTATTTATTTAATTGTAATCAGTGTGTCTGTCTTAACAGAAGGAAGGTGACAGGATGGTTAAGACGTTCGCCTTCCAACAAGTAAACAGTGAGGTTCTGGGTTCGATTTTCAGCCTCGCCCTTACTTCCCAGTTTGACGAAAAGAAGCCCAATTGAATGTCGAAGTCATTCGATGAGACTATGAATCGAGGCCCGTATGCGAACAAACGCAGAACATCTTGTGCACACGTTAAAACCCCGTTCGGCATTTCGGAAGACCAGGCCATTGTGTGCCAGTAGGAGGGGATAACAATCATATTAAAATTTTTAAAAAAGCATGCACACAGGTGTCGTATTTAGACACCATCCCTGAGGAAAAATCGGGGAGTTGGAGTCCCCAGATCGGCTCCGGGCTGTATATGGCAATATTCTGGTGGCTCCTGCGACGGTACTGGAACATTCGTATCGGTCATTGCCTTTCCAATGGATCGTTCCAGTGGCGTGAGAGGGGGGGGGGGGGGGGGGGGAGGGGTCTGCTGCATGGGTAACAGCTTGCCCTCCATACTTAACTACCCAGGCTTTGCGCTTTATAGACTAGGGCGTAACTCCATAGTCCTCCGAGACTTATGGGTGCCTACTACTACTACTACTACTACTACTACTACTACTACTACTACTACTACTACTACTACTACTACTACTACTACTACTACTGTCTTAACATTAATATTCGTGTCAGTTAGGGATTGTGTATTTGTTGAATACATATCTATCTCCATTGTTTAAATGATTATGAATGTATTTAGTGGAGATTAGGTGTTTGTTAGATGTACACCTACCTTACTTTTTTCCAAATCATAGGTTGAACTTGTATTGTTGGTGATGGGTTTTTTATTTTCTTTTGTTTTATTTTGTTGTTGGAATTTTGGTTTTGTTTTTTGTTGTTTTTATCCTTGGGTGGGGCTGCTATTCCCTAATCAGGGCAAGGGCGGAATGAAAAAAAGTATGTGAATGCTTACCCTTGGAAAAAAGAAAAAAAAAACTCTCTCTCTCTCTCTCTCTCTACTCTCTCTCTCTCTCTCCTCTCTCTCTCCTCTCTCTCTCTCTCTCTCTCTCCTCTCTCTCTCTCTCTCTCTCTCTCTCTCTCTCTCTCTCTCTCTCTCTCTCTTCGCCATGACAAGCCTCTTGAGTGTCTAAAAAAGAACAAGGTGTAAAAGGAAAATCTATGGTGTGCTTGAAATCAGTGTAGTGTTCATTACTCTAATGTGTGCGTGCAATCAATGAGTTGACGATTTTTTGAATGACTGCTTAGTGTAGGGCAAGGATGCATACTGAGCCCTACACTGTTCTCTTTTATATATATATATATATATATAAAATCAGCTAACCGACCACATGAATGCTGAAGGTAAGCATGGCATACAAATACTTCCAGGCGTATTGAACTATTTATTCTTCTTTTTGCTGATGATGTGGCTTTGTTATCTACAACTCCAACTAAATGTATTACATAGATGCTGTATGGAGATGAAATTAAATGTTAACACTGAAAAAACAAAAGTCATGGTACTTAGAAAATGGGGCTATTTAGGCCAAGTCGAGCAATGGATTGTTGGTGGTAACAAATATTAGAAGTTGTAAATGATTATTGTTACTGAAGGTTTAATTTGACGACAATGATTAGCATGAAGAAAGGAACTCAGCACTTAGCAACAAGGGGTAAGAAGGAAGCTGTGCAATTGAATAAAGCCTCCAAAAATATAAGAACAGGACTGCTAATACACTATCTAAGATGTTTGACACTAAAATACAACCCGTTTTACTTTATGCATCCCAATTTTGGGGACTGGCCAAGCTAGATCATTTAGAAAAAGTACATGTGATAGTCGGCGGAAGATTCCTGGGTGTTCCAGCAAACACTCCAAAGAAGATGATCTGTGGTGACTTGGGGAGATGTCGTCTGTATGTAAATTCTTGTGTTTCTGCCTTGCGATATTGGTTTAGGTTGTTACAAAATATGGAAACTAATATATTACCTTACAAGGCTTATCATATGTTGTTTAATCTAGATAGAACAGGGAAGAATTGCTGGGTAACAAAAGTAAGGGCAATTTTTATGCAAGACGGGATTTCAGTTTGTTTGGGAGCAGCAAGGTGTGGGGGATGTTCAAGCATTCTGACATTCATTTAAGAAGAGACTCGTTAATACCTTCATACAAGAGTTGTTTTCCACAATTGAAAATCGCAATAGATATGAAGATTATAGATCATTTAAAACAATTTTTGAAAGAGAAAAATGTATTCATGATATCGAAACCTACTGTTTTAGGGTTAGTATCTCTCAAATAAGATTTAATGTCCTGCAACGCAATGTAAATGTATATAGACACAGTGATTCCCTGCAAACAAAAACTGTCCTTTTTGTGTGGAAGACAGCAGCATTGTGCCTTTGACTGTCTGAAGTATCCGGGCCTTAGAAAGAAATTCCTGGAGAATTTAACTTAAGTTCCCATTCATGTGTTGCTGCAATGTCAAACATTCACCAGATGCACAGTATCTCCCCATATTATGTCTTTCACTCAGTTAGCAGAAGAAAGAGATGTATTATCCGAATGTGATATATGTTGTTGAGGCATGATGTACTAGCTTGGCTGATTGATTTTGGTTACCTTTTGATAGTGCACTGAGATATCTTGAATGTTCAGCCAGGGTCAAGCACATATTCATATTGCACCATGCTAGTTTCTTTCCAATGTGTCTTGATGTTTAATTAAGTGATTTGGTTTCAATGTTCCCTGTATTTTTTTCTAATCCTGAGTTTTGGTTTTTTATGTGTTTTGAAATGTATGAACATAATATACCTGTATTACTATACTCATCCTACATTTGGTTGTATTGTGGTCTAAGGCCGAAATATCATTAAACCATTTCAGTGCTTTCTCTCTCTCTCTCTCTCTCTCTCTCTCTCTCTCTCTCTCTCTCTCTCTCTCTCTCCTCTCTCTCTCTCTCTCTCTCTCTCTCTCTCTCCTCTCTCTCTCTCTCTCTCTCTGGTGATGCTGGACTAGATGTGCTAAAAGTCATCACACAGGCTGTGATATTCTTCCTTGGATAACTGATTGTCATTTTAATTGCATGTTGTGGAATGTAATAGTATTTATCTCCAATTGTATGTCCTTCCACATAAAGTGATATTGAACAGGGGTTGGGGGAGGGAATATTTTAAACATAAATCTTAAAGTAATAAATAATGAAAAATGACTAGATGAAAATGAAAACATAAATAAATAGTTTTCGATATTCAGAATAAGAGAAAAAAAAAAACAACCACTTTATAATAAAAAAGATAGTTTTAACAGTTGAAATATTGATAGAATAAAGAGGGAAAGGAAGAGAGACAGAGAATAATGGCGGATGGGATAACTATAAACAATTCTGGGATTTTTAGATACTTTTTTAGCAGGGAATATTAGCGCCTACGTCCATGCTGCCCTTCCTGCTGGTGTTTGTGTGTGTGTGTGTGTGTGTGTGTGTGTGTGTTGTCGTGTGTGTGTGTGTGTGTGTGTGTGTGTGTGTGTGTGTGTGTGTGTGTGTGTGTGTGTGTGTGTCTGTGTGTGTCTGTGTGTGTCTGTGTGTGTCTGTGTGTGTCTGTGTCTGTGTCTGTGTCTGTGTCTGTTGTCTGTTTGTCTGTGTGTCTGTGTGTCTGTGTGTGTTGTGTGTGTGTGTGTGTGTGTGTGTGTGTGTGTGTGTGTGTGTGTGTCTGTATGTGTGTGTGTCTGTATGTGTGTGTGTCTGTGTGTGTATGTGTGTGGCGTGTGTATGTGTGTGTATGTGTGTATGATGATGATGTGTGTGTGTGTGTTCATGTGTGTGTGTGTGTGTGTGTGTGTGTGTGTGTGTGTGTGTGGTGTGTGTTTGTTTATTGGGAGGTAAAGAGAGGGATTAATTGATTGGTTGATTGATTAAATTTTATTTTCAAAGGGTGAAGGAGTAAGCATGGCAATTGCTTTTTTACATACAGCCTTCTGTAATGATGCAAAGAAAGAGAGAAAAAGCAAGCCACACAGGCCTGGACATGTACATGTGCACACCAGTCACCGTGTGTGTACAGCAAACAGGCCTGCACATGTACCTGTGCACACCAGTCAACGTGTGTGTACAGCAAACAGGCCTGGACATGTACATGTGCACACCAGTCACCGTGTGTGTACAGCAAACAGGCCTGGACATGTACATGTGCACACCAGTCAACGTGTGTGTACAGCAAACAGGCCTGGATATGTACATGTGCACACCAGTCACCGTGTGTGTACAGCAAACAGGCCTGCACATGTACATGTGCACACCAGTCACCGTGTGTGTATAGCAAACAGGCCTGCATATGTACATGTGCACACCAGTCAACGTGTGTGTACAGCAAACAGGCCTGCATATGTACATGTGCACACCAGTCACCGTGTATGTACAGCAAACAGGCCTGCACATGTACATGTGCACACCAGTCACCGTGTGTGTACAGCAAACAGGCCTGCACATGTACATGTGCACACCAGTCACCGTGTGTGTACAGCAAACAGGCCTGCACATGTACATGTGCACACCAGTCACCGTGTGTGTACAGCAAACAGGCCAGCCAGTGAGCCTACCTGACTTGAGACATTGCTGACATGGACACCTTGTCACAGATCCTGCACACACAGGTCTGCATGCAGAGGCAGGATTGCCCCCACCCCTCTCTTCCTTCCCTCCCTCCCCCCTGCCCCACACTCACCCCCACCCCTCTCTTCCTTCCCTCCCTCCCCCCTGCCCCACACTCACCCCCACCCCTCTCTTCCTTCCCTCCCTCCCCACTGCCCTCCTCTCACCCCCACCCCTCTCTTCCTTCCTTCCCTCCACCCTGCCCCACCCTCACCCCCACCCCTCTCTTCCTTCCCTCATTTTCACCCACTCTCTCTGAGGTCGCTGTGACTTTAGCTCTGTCCTAGATCACAGTCAGCTAACCCGCCCCCCCACCCCTCAATTCCTCACCACTTAAACCCCCCCTACCTCCCCCTAACCCCCCCACCCCTAGCTACCTGTCTTGTGTCACACTTCAGCAATCCTGGGGCAGATTTACGGCAGAGGACAGTTGGGGAGGGCGTCAGTTCAGGTGCAACACAGCTTGGCCTGAATAGAGTGAGGAGAAGGGGAGGAGAGAGAGGGGGGGGAAGAGAGAGAGAGAGAGAGAGAGAGAGAAGAGAGAGAGAGAGAGAGAGAGAGAGAGAGAGAGAGAGAGAGAGAGAGAGAGAGAGAGAGAGAGAGAGACTTCAGGCTTCAGACTTCAGACTTCAGATGTTTTATTCACGTAAGGCCATAGCCCCTTATGAACAGAGGGGCAACAAATGATAAAACTGAACATAAAGGCAAGAAAAGAAAAGAAATAGTACGTGTCCTATCAAAATGCAGTATCAAAAAAGTCAAGACGTAGCTTTTTCTCGTAGTTGGAAAGCTTTAGATAAGTACATTGCAAAGTTACGAACAATATTTTCGTTTTCAGATGACATCAATAAACATTGATTAAAATTGAGAGAAGACAGAGAAGAGAGAAATGTAACCTCCAAAATACAAACATATCAAAATACAGAGGGAGAGAGAGAGAGAGAGAGAGAGAGAGAGAGAGAGAGAGAGAGAGAGAGAGAGAAAAGAGAGAGAGAGAGAGAGAGAGAGAGAGAGAGAGAGAGAGAGAGAGAAAGAGAGAGAGAGACAGACAGACAGACAGACAGACAGACAGACAGACAGACAGACAGACAGACAGACAGATCGACAGACAATAAATCAATCAATTATCACAAACAAACAAATAAATAAATAAATAAAAATAAATAAATAAATAAATAGGTATATGAATACATGACTAAGTTAAGAAAAGAAACTGTTGGATAAATGGATAAATTGATACGTATTTACAAAACAAAAGAAGGAATGTTGTCAGTTGACAGCCCTAACATAGAGAGTAGTTGGTAGAATATCACTTCTGATATTGCTGGTAATATGGTTGGGTTGCTTGGTGTAGCTAAGCACACACACACACACACACACACACACACACACACACACACACACACACACACACACACACACACACACACACACACACACATGTAATGTGATTCGGGACAGGTATACTTGCTGGAGAACTGAGGAAGCAGGTCAGTGTGCCCAGACTGCACCCCTGCTCTCTCTGTCCTGTGGCTCCCCTCAAGCTGCTCTCCTGCTGCTGGATGTCTGAAGTGACGCTGTCACTGCATCTCCCTTCCCTACCTCATGTCTACCTGCAACTGTATAAACAAATAAAGCTTTGAAACACTTTTGCACAGTTCAAAACACAAAAGTCAGGCAAAGTATAATGATCACCCTATAATTCTTGTAAGCATTGTATCACTATCATTATCATACTGTATATTATACTGCCACAATTGTCGTTTCTTTGTTTGTTTGTCTTAGTTTTAATTAGAGGTTGGTTTATATTGTTATCCCTGGTAAGAGCGGGAACTGGATGTAAAAAAACACACTATTCATTATTCTCGAAATAAAAGAATTTCTTTTCATTTCCCTTCATTTGATCTCTCTCTGATTCAGAGAATAAAAAAATGTAAATTAAACATATATTGAGCTCATTTCCAGCAAAAAAAATACATAGGTCAAAATAATATTAGTTAATTGGATTTGACTAGACTGGCAATGGAGCTGTCTGATTTGTAGACAGTAGGCCTACTATCAACCTGACATCATGCTGTAAACTATTTTAGGCCTATGGTTTCATTTTACACCACAGCAGCACATAAGGGAAATGTTTGATGTAAAAATTATCTTTTGGTCTCCCAGTAGGAAATGTGCAAGGCATACACATGTATACTACCCCTCACTCTAGCCTCACTTTTCTCAAAGTGTGCATAACAATAATCTTTTGGCTGTACTATAAAGATCTATTTGCAACAATTACATAAAAAAATGAGAGTGCAAAATCAGGAAACAAAATATTGGCAGTAGACTTTTTTTTTCTTTTTCGCACGCTACAACATACTTCACTCAAACGTACGACGCTTTTTAATTGTTTCCCCCTGATAAAGAACACTGTTGCCTTCTTTGGTGTGTGTAAAATTTATAAGGGCTCCTCTATCATGGGAGTTAATCACGCGCATGCGCACAGCTTCTAAATGCTCTCCCATGGTTGAAGAACCCTGTTGCCTTCTTTGGAATTACTAAAATTTTTAAAGGCAGGGGAGTTAATTTGAGGAACTTGCATGATTACTACTAGTTCTCATAGAG
>JASPKP010000329.1:25000-30000 GCA_030674155.1 Stramonita haemastoma
TTAGACAAACAAAAACAAGCAAACAAACAAACAAAAAAAAAACAAAACAAAACAAAAACCTGAAAGAGTTAACAATAAACAGAAAAATGTCATTTAACAATGCTGAAATAAGAAACTAATCCTAACACTACAAAAACTGGATTATTGGACTTCTTTTCAACGCTAACACAATGTCCAACAGCAAAGAAGGTTCAGACAAAATCTGATCCAGTGACAAACTAGGTACAGCAGGTAAAAATGTTTTTAAATGTTCACAATTGAAAATGACATGACTATATGTAATCTTCTCACCACAAATACAGTTTACATCTTTCACGTATTTTGTCCTGAATGCGTTTAGTTTAAATCTATAAATGAGGGATGACACATTTCTCCGATTATACCAACCAGAAACTTTGTTACATACTAAAGCATTCTGAAAATCTATCACATTGCTTGTGCGGCTATTATACGGACAATAGCCAGACTCATTTATCTTCTTTCTGAAATGCTTCCAGCAAGCGTTTTGTAGCAAGTTATATCCCTCATGCAGAGATAAGGCAACATTTATTTCACAAGAATTATTTTTACACCTGGCTCCAAACTTTGCAAGGCAGTCAACTTTTTCATTAAAATAGATACCAGCATGTGAGGGAACCCAACAGAAAGTAATAGTGCTACCTCTTAAAATCAAAAAGTGTACCAGATGCCTGATTTCAGTGATGAGGTCTTTTCTTACTTTAGAAGTAGAATTGTTTAAAGCATGCAAAACCGATTTAGAATCGACACACATAAGGATTTTGAATATGTTTTTAGGGAAGTCAAGTACATGGTATAATGCCAACAGAATGGCAGTTAGCTCAGCTGTGAATATAGATTTATTTTTTCCCAGGTTGAAAGATCGTTCTACTTTCAATGATGGGATAATGAAAGCTGCACCTGTCTCATTAGTATTTAGAACAGACCCATCGGTATAGATTTTGAGATGATCAGGGTAAGTGGTTTGAATATGTTCCTTTACTAATGATGTAAGAATGTTAACATTGTCAACTTTTCTTACAGAAGAATAATTAATGTCAAAATGAGCTTTAAGCAGTTCCCAAGGTGGACAGGGAGCTGACTTTACCTCTGATTTAGCTACTTCATTTGGGTTAAGTTCTGAATGTTTAAAAAGTGTAGAGGTATACGTGCTAATTGTGGTAAGTGAGCTAATAGTTCTTGCTCTTTTCGGAAAGTGAAAAGCGTGTGTGTGTGTGGTGTGTGTGTGTGTGTGTGTGTGTGTGTGTGTGTGTGTGTGTGTGTGTGTGTGTGTGTGTGTGTGTGTGTGTGTGTGTGTGTGTGTGTGTGTGAGTGTGTGCAAATCATTATCCAATTTATAAAAATGTTCTGCTAATTATTTTAAATATCTGGGATGTTTTATGTATTTTTTGTTGGTAGTATTTCCCCCTCCAATAAGGATATTAGTTATTTTTTCCCCTTTTATCCAAATGTATGATTAATATGACTTGTATAACTTTTGGCAGATGGTGGTGGATTGATGTTTTCAGTTGTCTATTCCTTATGGTCTCCTGTTTGCTCTTTATCTATTAGTGCTTTTGTTTTTTTTCCATCATCAAAATCATTTCATTGTGATTTCTGATTTTGTCTTTTGAATGAGTGCATTTTTATTACCTTATTATATATAGTGTCCTTATTTCTTGTATGTTGTTTGGTAATGCGTAAAATTTTATTGTTTACTATCTATTTATCTTGATGTAAAGAAAACCGTCAATATTTCCAATATCTCATTAGCTAAAGTGTGTGCTGCAGAAAACATCTCATTTGCAGACCACACTAATATATTTACAACCTCCAGTGGGGCCCCACGCAAAGATCTTTATTCTGACACATTTCATCCCAGCTCCAAAGGTTCAGACAGGTTAGCATACAGCCTCAAATATGCTGACCCCAGACATAAAAAACAGCCACTGCTGACAACACCCACTACACGACCTACTGATGAACAGAAGACCCAACCCTCAGCACTACTACATAAAGAGTACCAACGACATTCCAGTGTCCCCAGATACCCTTATTTACCACAGATGACTGGACGCCGTCCCATCCCCCAACCCCAACCCCAGAACGACAATGTCTGGGCCAACAGACTGACCCTCCAACAACTACAATCAGTGTCGACCCAGCGTTCACCCCACCTCCTGTCCCCACCCTACCCAGCAATGCTCACCACCAGACCTTACCCAGCTCCAGCTCTCAAGACAAGAGAACCTTATCGCCAGTACAACACAGTGTACACCATAGAAACTCTGGTGTGATAAGTCATGCTCTCCAAAATATGTGTATAGGCATGTGAGTTAGTGCATGATTGTGTGTGTGTGTGTGCATAGATATACATATGTCTGATATGTACAAGTATATATAAGTGTGTGTGTAATGAGACAAGATTATGAAGACTGACACTTGTGCTCTGCAACCCATGGTCTTGAACTATCAACTCGCCACAGACTGAAACATATATATACCAGCTAGTTTGTTTTTTTAGCTCAAGGTTCGTCCACCCAACCAGTGCTCCTATTGTGCAGCAAACTGTGACTGATCATTTCCAGATCAGAATTCTATACCCAAAAGACTGTGACTGAATTCTGGATCTTGCTGATTGTGCAACAACATTTTGTTTCTCAGAAACTGTGCTGATTGTGCATCATCATATCATCATATGCTTTTTATTACTTCACTGTTGTGTTGTGACAAGACAGTGACTGAATCTTCTGGACTGCTGATTGTGCATCAACATATTATTACTCAGAAACAGTGCTGATTATGCATCATGATATGCTTCTTATTATTTTCACTTTGCTGTGTTGTTATCACCTATAGATGTTGAATGGCATAGTATTGTGTAACAAACTGTGACTGGTCCTTCCCAGACCAGACTTCTATACTGACAAGACTGACTGAATTCTCTGGATTGTGCATCAACATTTTGTTTCTCAGGAACTGTGCTGATTGTGCATAAGGATATATTCCATATTATTTTCACTCTTGTTGTGTCGATATTGCTTATAAACGTTGATTGGCATAGTATTGCCTTGATTGTCCAGAGTTAATTGTGTTGTTCTGCCTTATCTTATTTTATGTTGTTTTTTTTTTTTTTAATTGTTTTTCATTTTGTTTTTTCAAAACCTGTCCCTTTTCTATAATTATCTGAACCACATCACCTGAACACCAGGTTGCTGTTTTAGGTCTACTTGACTCTTTTTCTGAAGTAGGCCTACACTTAATTTGATCGAGTTTTTATTACCACTGTGTGTTATATGTAGTGTGATTTGATTTGATCTTGATTATACCATTGTGTGTCATATGTAGAGTGATTTTGATTTTGATTTTATTCCTTCTTAATTCATTCCATCCCCAATCAAGTGCTAACATTCCTCCCATATTAATAATCTCTCTTCACCAATCTCTGCACTCATTAATAACTGCTTACCAAACTACCTGTAATAGATGCATCCAAGACACAATACCTGGCCCTCCAAGAATGGCTTACGAATTTGCCACCTAAACATAAACCATGCAATTAACAAAATGGAAGATATATCAACACTCATCACAAATCAAGGCAAACCATTCCACATACTAGGGCTTTCTGAGTCAAGACTCACCCAACATTTAACCGATGCTGACATACACATTCCAGGTTATAAAATCTTGCGGAAAGATCCACAAAAGCCAAAAGAAACAGGTATCTTAATCTATATTAGCGATTCTGTAACGTTCAAACGTTTGCCCGTTCTAGAACGTCATGAAATAGAATCTATCTGGATCGAAGTTTCCATGAAAGGTACACGGCCTGTTATGTTGGGGTTCTGTTACAGGAATCCAAGTGAAAGAATAAATTGGATAGACAAATTTGACTCCATGATAAACGAAGTCCTACTTGAATCTCGGGAAATAATCTTACTGGGCGATTTCAATATAGACCTAACAAAAGTACATAATCAATGGACCCAAGTTATGAATTCACTCAATCTTCACCAATTAGTTAAATCTCCCACAAGAGTCACATCAAATTCAAACACATTAATTGACCACATCTATGTATCAAACCCAGAAAACATCATAGAAACTTGTGTCCCTGTCTACAACTGCAGCGATCACTACCCAGTCTGTGCCACATGGTCAAAAAAAGGAACTAAAATTCCCAAACCTGGCCATTAAACTATAACCTATCGTTCCTTTGCAAAGTTTAATGAACAGCTTTTTCTCATAGACTTATGCAACTCCACACTCTCAGAAACCTTCAATATTACTGATCCAGACTTAGCCATTGAGTTTTGGATAAAAACGTTCACTGAAATCTATAACAAACATTCTCCATTTAAAACCATTAGGATCAAACACAACCCCAAACCGCCTTGGCTCACAAAGGAACTAGAGGAAGCATGTTATCTTAGAGACCTTCTAAAAGAACACAAATATTATGATGAGTCAAAAAAATTAAGAAACGCCATAATCTCACAAAAACGGCGTGAAAAAAAGAAATATTTTCAAGACCTACTATCTTCCAAACAAAATTCAAAGACTGTATGGCGAGCAATAAATCAAATAACAAACAATCAATCAACTCCTAAATCAAATGTAATCAAAGACATCTCCGCTGAAAAGCTTAACAACCACTTCATCAATGTTTCTCCCAACCTAATTAGCAATGATAACTTAGAGTCCAATGATCTTAATGAATTAAAACAATACTGCCAAGAAAAGCATATTCCTTCAAAACTTCACATACCTTTCATGTCTGTCTCAGAGGTCTACAACTATCTGACTCACCTCAAACAATCAAGAACGCGTGGTCTAGATGGAATAGACAGCAGTATACTAAAATTATCAGCTCCAGTTATCACAGACACCCTAACATATATATATATATAAACCTCTGCCTTGATAAGAACTATTTCCCCAACGCCTTCAAATGTTCTAAAGTAATCCCCATCTACAAGTCTGGCGATACTTCTGATCCT
>JASPKP010000329.1:45000-52514 GCA_030674155.1 Stramonita haemastoma
AACACTGTTGCCTTCTTTGGGGTTACTGAAATTCATAAAGGCTCGTTCTGTCATGGGAGTTAATGTCATCGTTTAAATCGCAGAAAAGACCATCGACATGATAAATACATTCCTTTATATGATAAATCCACAACAAAAATTAATCAACCATTCAAATAAAGGTACCATTGAGATGAGGAATGGATTCCATTACATGATATATCCACTATAAAAAGTGTATTCAAACATTCATATGAATGTACCTGGATGACAAGAAGAGTGGCTTCAGTCGCCAGTTTTATTTTTATTGTTGTGTGGAGTCCTTTCGTAATTGTGAGATTTTATGCAGCAACTGCTTTTAATCCCCATGAAGATAGCCGCATTCGGCCTTCAAAGATGCTGTCAAAACAGTATTGTCAAACATCATTATTATTATGTGTACTGCAGCATTTTATTGTGCACACTGTACCAGTTTTTGTTCCGACAAACTGACTATGTTCAAATCACGCTGGCCTCTTCGGGGCTGTGGTGTCGCCACAAGCCTGGCGCCACGCTTATAAAATGTTGGTAAAGTGTGCATGCATACAGTACAGCACTCTCTTGGTGCCGTGGGCTCTGTTACTGTGGGTAACTTGGGATAGGACCGGACTCAAACCGGTGCTTTTTATCACAACTTTTCGAAAAACGTGTCTTACTCTTGGGGATGTGTATGCGCGCGCTTGCATGTGTACTCGTGTGTGTATGTGTGTGTGTGTGTGTGTGTGTGTGTGTGTGTGTGTGTGTGTGTGTGTGTGTGTGTGTGTGTGTGTGTGTGTGTGTGTGTGTGTGTTTCTTGTGTGTTTGTGTGTAGTGGCAGCCCTGCACATTGCTCTAGTGGATTGTGTTCGTCTATTGTATGTTATGAGAGAGAGAGAGAGTGAGAGAGAGAGAGAGAGAGAGTGAGAGAGAGAGAGAGAGAGAGAGAGAGAGAGAGAGAGAGAGAGAGAGAGAGAGAGAGAGAGAGAGAGAGAGAGAGAGAGAGAGAGAGAGAGAGAGAGAGAGAGAGAGAGAGAGACAGACAGACAGACAGACAGACAGACAGACAGACAGACAGAGAGACAGAGAGACAGAGAGACAGAGACAGAGACAGAGACAGACAGACAGACAGACAGACAGACAGACAGACAGAGACAGACAGACAGACAGACAGACAGAGACAGAGACAGAGACGCAGAGAGAGACTGACACAGTTTATTGCTTTTAAAGCTGTACAAAGCTCATCAAGCATGCATCGCGAAAGATCGAATCAAACACGATGCGGAATGTTTGACATGGAAACCATAACAAACAGTTTTTTTCTTTCTATATGGTATTGACAATATTTTTCAGCTACTGTCACTTCATATGTACACATCAAGCAGCGCACTGGTCCACGGTACACGGCCCTCATCACCCCAGGTAGAACCAGATGAGGGCGCGGAGCACCTGTAGTTTCCGCAGAGCACGTGCCTGTGTGTCGGGGTATGATGTTCTGCCAGCACGCCTTCCCCACCCTACGTTGTCCACTTTCGCTACTTTCTCTGTCAGGAAGTTCTTTCTTTCTCTCCCACCGTCTTGGCTAGAAGTGGCGCCGGATTCGTGGCGACACCAGAGCCCCCAGGAACTAAGAAATCTAGTTTCTCGGAATGAAAGCTGGTAAGTGTACGCGACAAAAAAACAAGCATTGCGCAAAAAAATAATGACGCTATAGAGCAATATGATGCACCAGTGCAAAGTGGAGGGTCCCCTCCACATGTGCGCACACAAACCAACACACTGACAAACACCAGCGCGCGCACGCGTGCGCGCAAGCATACCCACGCCCCACCCTAAAAAGGGGCCGTTTTGAGCATATATAGAAGCCCAAGAGCCGTTTTCAGCCCCGTGGCACCCCGACTTTTACACGGTAAAAGACCACACGGTACCAGGACGTAATCGTACTGTATGCAGACACTCTCTGCCACCATCTTGCATAGGTGTGGCGCCGGATTTGTGGCGACACGAGAGCCGCCAAGAGCTAAGAGAGCTAGTTTGTCGCAGAAAAAGCTGGTAAGTGTACGGGACGAAAAACAAGCATTGGGCACATAAATAATGACACTATACAGCAATATGATGCACCAGGGCAAAGTGGAGGGTCCCCTCCACATGCGCGCACACAAACCAACACACTGACAAACACCAGCGAGGGAGCGTGCGGGCAAACATACCCACCCCCCACCCAAAAAAGAGGCCGTTTTGAGCATACATAGCAGCCCAAGAGCCGTTTTCAGCCCCGTGGCACACCGACTTTTGCACGGTAAAAGACCCCACGGCACCAGAACGTAATCGTACTCCATGCAGACACTCTCTCCTACCATCATGCATAGGTGTGGCGCCGGATTTGTGGGGACACGAGAGCCGCGAAGAGATAAGAAAGCTAGTTTGTCGGAAGGAAAGCTGGTAAGTGTACGGGACGAAAAACAAGCATTGGACAAAAAAATATTGACACTATACAGCAATATGATGCACCGGGGCAAAGTGGAGGGTCCCCTGCACATGTGCGCACACAAACCAACACACTGACAAACACCAGCGCGCGCGCGCGCGTGCGCGCAAGCATACTCACCCCCCACCCGAAAAAGATGCTTTTTTGAGCACAGATAGCAGCCCAAGAGCGGTTTTCAGCCTCGTGGCACCCCGACTTTTCCACGGGAAAAGACCCCACGGCACCAAGACGTAATCGTACTGTATGCAGACACTCTCTGCCACCATCTTGCATAGGTGTGGCGCCGGATTTGTGGCGACACGAGAGCCGCCAAGTGCTAAGAAAGCTAGTTTGAGGCAAGGAAAGCTGGTTAGTGTACGGGACGAAAAACAAGCGTTGTGCACAAAAATAATGACACTATACAGCAATATGATACACCGGGGCAAAGTGGACGGTCCCCTCCACATGCGCGCACACAAACCAACACACTGACAAACACCAGCGCGCGTGCGCGTGCGCGCAACTATACCCAGCCCCCACCCGAAAAAGCTGCCGTTTTGAGCACAGATAGCAGCCCAAGAGCGGTTTTCAGTCCCGTGGCACCCCGACTTTTGCACGGTAAAAGACCCCACGGCACCAGGACGTAATCGTACTGTATGCAGACACTCTCTCCTACCATCTTGCATAAGTGTGGCGCCGGATTTGTGGCGACACGAGAGCCTGTGTGTGTTTGTGTTTTTTTTGTGTGTTGTGTATAAGTGTGTGGTGTGTGTGTGTGTGTGTGTGTGTGTGTGTGTGTGTGTGTGTGTGTGTGTGTGTGTGTGTGTGGTGTGTTTGTGTTTGTGTGTGTGTGTGTGTGTGTGTGTGTTGTGTGTGTGTGTGTGTGTGTGTGTGTGTGTGTGTGTGTGTGGTTGTGTGTTTGTGTGCGTGTGTGTGTATGTGTATGTGTTTTGATTTATTGTATTTTGGGTTTTTTGTTTTTGTTTTGTTTTTTTGTTTGTTTTTTTTTTGGGGGGAGGTATGCGCGCGTTCGTGGGCGCGCTTATGTTTGTGTTCAGGTTTCCCTGTGTGTTTGCATGTTGCAGCAGATCTGCACTGTGCTATGGGGCATCATATTCCCTGTGGAGTGTATGCGCGCGTGCATGCGTGTATGCGTTTGTGTAGTGTTACGTACACTGTAGCATATTTTGTTCTGATACACTTGCTATATTCAAGACAAACTCCCCTCTTTTGAGCTGTGGTGTCGCCACAAGACTGGCGCCACCCATATCAACGATGCTAATAAAGTCTGTAAAAATAATCACACACACAAAAACACAAAAGTGTGCACACATGCGCGCGCATACCCCCTCCCCCCCCCCCCCCCCCCCCAAGAATAAGACGCATTTCGAGAAGGTGGAACAAAGGATTGGTCACCAGACCACGGGATAGATAAATAAATAGATATTTAAGTAGATAGTGTGCGGTGGTGGTTCGCACCCCATTTTGGATCAAAACTTGTTCCCCATCCATTAGACCCTGAGTGGTGGTCTGGGCGCTAGTCTTTCGGATGAGACGATAAACCGAGGTCCCGTGTGTTACACATCACTATTTAGCGCATGTAAAAGAACCCACGGCGACCCTGGCAAAATTCTGTAGAAAATCATCCACTCTGATAGGGAAACAAATACAGTTGCATGCAGGGAAAAAAAATGGGTAGGCGCTGCACTTGTGGCTACGCGCTCTCCCCGGGGAGAGCAGCCCGAATTTCACGCAGAGAAATCTGCTGTGACATAAAGTGGTACAAAATACAAAAATACAAAATAATGTCTTCATCATTACTGATATGCTCTATGTGCGTACTGTGGAGTGTTTTGCAATACTATTTCTATATCCTTGTTTTGTATCTGACTTTTCAGATCCTCTATCTGAACCATGCCAGAAGCTTTGTCAGTTCAACAGGGTGTGTGTGTGTGTGTGGTGTGTGTGTGTGTGTGTGTGTGTGTGTGTGTGTGTGTGTGTGTGTGTGTGTGTGTGTGTGTGTGTGTGTGTGTGTGTGTGTGTGTGTGTGTGTGTGTGTTTGTGTGTGTGTGTGTGTGTGTGTGTGTGTGTGTGTGTGTGTGTGTGTGTGTGTGTGTGGTGTGTGTGTGTGTGTGTGATTTTTTTTCTCACCTTTAATCAAAATGCTATGATTTATATGACTTATTTTGTTGAAAGATGGTGGTGGTTGATATTTTCAGTTGTTTACTTCATTATAATTATTCTCTTGTTTGCTCTTTAATTATTAGCACTTTTTTAAAATTCAAAATCATCGTTTGAGTTTTATTATGTTCGTTTCAGAATGGGTACTTTTTATTACCTTGTTATTGTATTTCTGCCTTATTCTTGTCTCTTGTTTGCTACTGGGTATGTTTTTTTTTTTGTTCTTGGTATTTAGATCATTATTATTGTTGCTGTCCAGAGGTTTTTTCATCTTGATCTTATCCCTGATAAAGGCGTGGACTGAATGTAAACACGCTCACGAGTGTTCATTCATTATCCTCGAAATGAAAGATTTTCCCTGCCTTGCCTTTGCCTTGCCTTTGCCTTGCCTTGCCTTGCCTTAGCCTTGCCTTGCCTCTCTCTCATATATGATACACATGATGGTATGTATATAAATAAATATATGTATACATCAATAAAATAATAAATGAATGAATAAACGAATAAACAAATAAATATACAAGTGTGTGTGTGTGTGTGTGTGTGCGCGTGCGCGCGCGCGTGTGTGTTTCATTTCTTTTGCAAAGAAACACACCAGAAACTTATGCATGTGCATGCATGTACACACACTTGTATATTTATTTTTTTGTGAGGGCAGGATGAAAAAAAGTTGTGTAAACTTAATCTTTTACCCTCAATAAAGATCATTTGACTTGACTTGACTTGACTTGACTTGAAACTTCGTGGAAGAGAAATGCTTATTCAAGGGAAATAATAACATCATGAAAACCGAGACCCCAGAATAGAGTTTGTTACCTTAGACCACTCAACGCATAAGTTGAAGTACGGAAGCAAAAGATCCTCTTGTCTACATGTTCAGGCTTGTGCATCTCTCTTGTGCTTGCGTGGGCCTGGTACAGTTGCTTCAAGAACTGTAAACATTTTTAGGGTGGCCCACAGTGCCAAAATGGGAAGACTTGCGAGCACAGTCTCTAAATCGGATAATTCCACTGGACTTTATTACAATCTCAAACAAATGTTCTGCTTGATCTGAGATTGAGAGGGATTTTTTTTGTAAAGAATGTGTCTGTACCTGGGGGGGGGGGGCACAGTTGGTAAAGATGATTACAGTCACAATAATGAAGTAGAATTTAAAAAGCTTGGCATGCAATATTTGTATTTTTTACACTAAAGGAATGTATGTGAATAAATGCAATGAATTACAGCGATTCTTTTAGAACTAAAACACACTTGCGCTAACGTGACAAAGTATAATAATAATAATAATAATAATAATAATAATAATAATAATAATAAATAATAATAATAATAATAATAATAATAATAATAATAAGTAGGCACCCATCAGTCTCGGAAGACTATGGAGTTGCACTCTAGTGTTTAGAGCGCAAAGCCTGGGTAAGTAAGTATGGAGGGCAAGCTGTTACCCATGCAGCAGAACCCCCCCCCCTCTCCACGCCACTGGAATGATCCATTGGAAAGGCAATGACCGATACGAATGGTTCCAGTACCGTCGCAGGATCCACCAGAACGTTGCCATATACAGCCCCGAGCCGCCCTGGGACTCCAACTCCCCGATTTTTCCTCAAGGATGGTGTCTTAACACACCTGTGTGCATGCGGGGTTTTAATAATTTTGTCATCCGCTCCTACCGGCACACGATGGCCTGCTCTTTCGAAAGGCGGAACGGGGTTTTAACGTGTGCGCAAGATGTTCTGCGTGCGTTCGCACACGGGGCCTCGGTTTATAGTCTCATCCGAATGACTTTGACATTCAGTTCGATTTTTTCGTCAGACTGGGAAGAAAGGGCGAGGCTGGGTACGAACCCACAAACTCATGGTTTACATATTGGCAGACGAATGTCTTAACCATCCTGCCACCTTCCTTCATTAGTAGTAGTAGTGGTAGTATAGTAGTAGTAGTAGTAGTATAGTAGTAGTAGTAGTATAGTAGTAGTAGTAGTAGTAGTAGTAGTAGTAGTAGTAGTAGTAGTAGTAGTAGTAGTAGTAGTATCAATGATCTTCTTCTTTGTCGTCTTCTTCTTCGTGGTGGTAGTGCTTTTTTGTATTTATATACCACTTTATTTTCACGGTAAATTTCTCTACGTGAAATTCGGCCTGCTCTCCCCGGAGAGAGTTCGTTGCCACAAGAGTAGTGCCACCCCCTCAGTCTGGCTCCACGACTGAGCTAATACTGTCGTTAGTAAAGGGATTAGTAGGTGGTGTCCTGCGTATACTAGATCAGAACAGGCACCACTGAACACCACAGTGACCCAGCAGCATTGCAGGGCCCCTCTGGCTGGTGGCCCCACGGCGGCCTAATATCGGTGTGCTCCGGGGATGAGACACAACAAATCAGGGTATGGCTGTGGCGGGGAGATTGAAATGAGTGGCGTGGGAATAGCAGTAGGGGACATCACAGAGGACGAGGCAGCAAAAAAAAAAGAGTAATGGCACCCATTAAATAAAATTATGTACCGGAATAGGAGAGGAATCTATCTGCTGTAAGGCACATATTTTGGGACAAATATATTATAATACCTTCATTAATCTTATGATTATGGTCATAAAAATCAAGCTCATAAACCATTCGTAATCATGATGGACATAGTTATTCAGCTTACTTAAAAGGATAATGATTTAGAAAGTTAACACAAAATCAGTAACATTCAACACAAGTGATTATTAAAATAGAGAGTACAAAATATGTATAAAACATTTCTCAATATGGATGGTAAACATGATAAGACAATAGGTGGTACATTCAAGAGAGAGAGAGAGAGAGAGAGAGAGAGAGAGAGAGAGAGAGAGAGAGAGAGAGAGAGAGAGAGAAGAGAGAGAGAGAGAGAGAG
>JASPKP010003285.1:0-2500 GCA_030674155.1 Stramonita haemastoma
ACTTACCCGCTAACTAGTCAACTAGCCAACTAATTAACTAGCCAACTAGGTATCTAACTAACTTACGAACAAACTAACCAGCCAAGTAACCAAGTAGTTTACCATCTACGTACCTAACTAACTGACTAACCAACTAACTAAAAAACTACTCAACTAACTAAAACAAACAACTAAGCAACTAAAACTAACCAAAACAAAACAACAAACCCAAACCAACATAACCCAAAACACATAATCATAATACTCCCCCCCAAAAAAACGTCCCAGAAAACCCACGGAGAAATGTGTATTGATGATATGCAACACACCTATACCTGAAGCTACCATATATGAATCGTTGATGGTCTCCACTTTATACACCTCATGGTTGTCGAGCTTTTCGTCAATGGCCGTGTAAAGCGTGTTGAGAATGGAGACGATTTCCATGGGAGGAATGGACATGGACAGCCGTGTGAAGCCATAGATGTCCGAAAACAGGATGGTCACGGACTTGAAATATTCAGCGTCCACGCTCTTGTTGGCCTAGAGGTATGAATAAATAAACATGTACTGTGTGAAAAGTGTTGGAGGTTTAATGGTAGACACGGGTCCAAACGTGTCCCAAAATATCTTTTTTTTTTTTAGAATAAATAATTGCTGGATACATCTATGAAGATTTTCGTGTGTCAATTTAAACAATTCAGGTTGTAAAAAGCATCTGTAGAAACAGGTTACTCCAACTTGTTATAGATAAAAAGGTAGAATGGGTGTGGTGTGAATGAGGAGGAATGAGGGATGAGGAGTGAGGATGAGGATCGTTTTCTTTTCGTCCATCTTTACCTTATTGTTGTTGTTATTGTTGTTGGTTGTTTTACTACCAGCACCACTAGCACTGTTGTTGTTGTTATTGTTGTTGCTGCTGCTGTTGTTGCTGCTACTGCTGCTGCTGCTAATACTACTACTACTACTACTGTTATTGCTACTGCTGTTGCTGCTACAGCTACTGCTGCTGTTGCTGCTGCTGCTGCTGCTTCTCTTGCTACTACTACTGCTGTTACTAATTCCTCTGACCTTAACACATCACTCTCATAGCCACCGTTATTTATATCATTATCATCACTAGTACCATTATTGGTACTAGTTGTAAAAGCAGCAGCAGCAGCAGTAGTAGTAGCAGCAACAGCAGCAGCAGTAGCAGTAGCGCAGTAGTAGTAGTAGTAGTAGTAGTAGTAGTAGTAGTAGTAGTAGTAGTAGTAGTAGTAGTAGTAGTAGTAGTAGTAGTAGTAGTAGTAGTAGCAGCAGCAGCACAGACAGACCCGCAGAAACAGAGGGATACAAAGAGAGTCAAGACTCAAGAATACTTTATAATCCGTTACATAGAAATGAGAGAGAGAGAGAGAGAGAGAGAGAGAGAGAGAGAGAGAGAGAGAGAGAGAGAGAGAGAGAGAGAGAGAGAGAGAGAGAGAGAGAGAGAGAGAGAGAGAGAGAGAACTGAACACTGAACACTGAAATTGTTTAATGTACATCGGCCTTAGGCCACAATACAAAAGAGTGGTGGGCATAGAGTGTGTGCATATGACATAGGTGTTATAAACATATTACCATCAACGTATATGTATAAGAAATATTGTATGAGTAATAATAAAGCAAGAAAGTTATATAAGCCATTTCTTAACCGTTAATTACGGAACAATTCACACGTATCGTAAACGACACTGTTGTAGATGTATTATTCATCAATACAAATATCAATTTCTAGAAAGTTATCCTATTTCTTCTATTGGTTGCATGAAAGATAAAACGTGATAAATTGTATCTATCAGTAGGTACAGTGGCTTACATAGAAAGGAAGTCCTTTGGAATCTTTAAGAAACTTAGTTCTTATGTCTTCATAGATAGGGCAATTCAGTATAAAGTGTTCTTCATTTTCTATTTGATCTTTACAAACAGGGCATTGCTTAACTTCGTTTAAACTATTATACCGCTGTGTATTATTGTTCAATGGTAGAACATTAAATCGAACTTGCGTAACTGCAACTCGAAAACAATATGTATCCATTTCGGTTATATACTTTTCTTTTTCAAAAATAGTTTTAAAGTTTCTATAACCATCATATCGCTCACGGTCTCTAATGGTGCCTGCCCATTCCTGAGCAAACCAATCTACAAGTCTTTGTTTAAAGGCACGCAAGAACATTTTATGTCTTCTACACCTTGGTTTAACCAAACGATATTATACCCAGTAATACATAATATTTCTCTGATTTTAGAGACCCAACATTGTTTACTTTTTTTTTTTTTTTTTTTTATCTAATTCTAACAACATATGATAAGCTTTATATGGTAATCTTTCAGAATTCATGTGTAGTAGTTTAAACCAAAATCTTATGCATGCAACATATGTATTTACATACAGTGGGTACCTGCCAAGATCTCCATAAACCATCTTATTTGGTGTCCTGGCAGGCACACCTAAAAACCTTTTACAAGCAATTAAATGTACTTTTTCAATATGTTCTAA
>JASPKP010003285.1:12500-20296 GCA_030674155.1 Stramonita haemastoma
TTTGGAGACCAATAGCAGATTCAGATAATAAGATAACATCATCAGCAAACAATAATAGAAATATTTCAACAGTATCAGTCATTAGTTGAATGCCATGCTTTCCTGCTCTGGATACTTCAAGAGCCAATTCATTTATAAATAGAGAGAACAATAGGGGACTGAGCAAACAACCTTGTTTTACTCCTTTTGGACAAGCAAAATAATCTGAATAATAACTCTTATCACGCACACATGCCAAAACAGAGTTATAAACACTTCGTACCGCCTTATACATTTTTCCACATACACCACATTTCCTCAATACTTCCCACAAATTGTTTCTATTGACCGAGTCGAACGCCTTTCTAAAATCTACAAAGGCAACATAAAGTTTAGTGTGTTGTTGCAAGAATTTTTGAACAATGGCAAAAAGCGTAAAAATATGGTCAACTGTAGAATAGCCTGCTCTAAAGCCTGCTTGCTGTTCAATTATTTTATCTTCTTCCATAGCCCATCTAGAAAGCCTTTTGGTTAAAATATCTGTATATATCTTGCTAACCACACTAGTTAAAGCTATTCCACGATAATTACCTGGTTGGTCTATATCCCCTTTCTTATAGATGGGTACAATCATAGATTTTGACCATTCCACAGGAAAAAGGCCAAAATCAAAGAGTTTATTGAAATAGGCAACAAGAAAATCAATGACCTCATTACCAGCATGTTTCAACATTTCGCTGACAATCTTGTCAGGACCTGCACTCTTTCCACACTTGAGTTTACCAATGCTGGCTACAACCTCTTGTCTAGAAATTGGCTCATTACAGGTTGCCATAGAAATATCTGATAAGTCACCCTCTTCAATTTCAACACTTTCTTCTTGCTGTGGTACATCATCTTCACCATTGAACAGTGCAAGGAAGTGGTCGTACCACTGATTAATGCTAATGTTATTGTAAATTACTCTTTTTCTGTTAACTGACCTAATAATTTGCCAAAACAATTTTGCATCATGAATTGATTCTTTAAGCTTTTTTAATCTTGATTCATCAAATTCAGTTTTCTTCCTTTTTAACAAAAGCTTATATTGATTTCTTTCTGTTACATATGCTATCCTCTTTTCATCACACAATCTTTTTGATCGTTTAAATTTTCTTAATAATCCTCTCACTGTTTTTTTCTTTCGTTTACATTCTTCATCAAACCAGTCATTTGTTCTTTTCCTATTACCTGTCGTTCTTACCATGCAAGCAGCTGCACTGTACAGTGATTCCATGAATATGTTCAAAGAGCTGTCAATATCAGCATTGATAGATATGACAGCCTGCTCTATCTTCTGTTTGAAGACTGTGGATTTTTGTTCCTCTACATAAGTGTGTAGACAGTCTTCAAACCAGATAAAACGATCCTCAGTGCCTCCTGAGTGATTCTGAGAGAGAGAGAGAGAGAGAGAGAGAGAGAGGAGAGAGACAGAGACAGAGACAGAGACACAGAGACAGAGAGACAGAGAGAGACAAAGAGAGACAGAGACAGAGAGACAGAGAGACAGAGACAGAGAGACAGAGAGAGAGACAGAGACAAAGAGACAGAGAGAGAGACAGAGACAAAGAGACAGAGAGAGACAGAGAGACAGAGAGACAGAGAGACAGAGAGACAGAGACAGAGAGAGAGACAGGGACAGACAAAGACAGAGACAGAGACAAAGACAGAGAGACAGAGAGAGAGAGAGAGAATCTCACAAGTGGGTTAAAGAAGACACTCACCACAGAGGCCAAAAGAGACACTCAGGAAACACCTACTAGTGAGGTAAAAGAGAGACACTCTGGAGACACTCAGCAGTGAGGTAAAAGAGAATCACTCAGGAGACACTCACCAGTGAGGTAAAGAATAGACACTCAGGAGAGACTCACCAGAGAGGTAAAGGAGAGACTCACCAGTGAGGTGAAAGAGATGCACTCAGGAGACACTCACCAGTGAGGTAAAAAATAGATGCTCAGGAGACACTCACCAGTGAGGTAAAGGAGACTGACCAGTGAGGTAAAGGAGACACTCACCAGTGAGGTGAAAGAGATGCACTCAGGAGACACTCACCAGTGAGGTAAAAAATAGACGCTCAGGAGACACTCACCAGTGAGGTAAAGGAGACTGACCAGTGAGGTAAAGGAGACACTCACCAGTGAGGTGAAAGAGATGCACTCAGGAGAGACTCACCAGTGAGGTAAAAGAGAGACACTCACCAGTGAGGTAAAGGAGACACTCACCCTGAGGTAAAAGAGAGATATTCAGAAGAGACACTCACCAGTGAAGTAAAGGAGAGACACTCAGGAGAGACTCACCAGTGAGGAGGTACTCATTCATGAGGAAGGTTTTGGTCTCAGGCCCCAGAATGCTGAGGTACAGTACGGACATGTCCCGCTCTCTCTGAATGCGATCCAGGAACATGCCTATCTCCACACTGAACTTCACCGCGTACTGCGTCTGTACACACACATGTATACACACCCATGCGCGCAGACACACACGCATACAATGCATTTACACACGCATACATGCAGGCATACACACATATGCATGGATGCATGCATGCACACATACACATACACACATGTATGTATGTATGTATGTATATATATATATATATATATATATATATATATATATATATATATGTATATATATATAAATATATATATATATATATATATATATATATATATATATATATATATACACCCATGTACACACACACACATGCATGCGCAGAGACATACATGCACGCATACATATATCATGCACGCACACACATATGCACAGATGCATGCACGTATTAACACACGCATATATATATATGTATATATATATATATATATATATATATATATATATATATATATATATATATATATATGTATACATACATACATACATATATATATATGTGTGTGTGTGTACGCGTGCAGATGTACACACACACGCATGCACGCACGTGCAGGTGTGCACGCACACACACACACACACAAACACACCACAGACAGACACAACACACACACATCACAGACAGACACAACACACACACACAACCCCCTCCCCTCCTCACACACACAACTCACACAACCCCATTCCACCCCCCGACCCCACCCACACCCCACCCTACCACCCCCCACCCCCCCACCACCCACATCCCACCCCAGCCCAGCCCACCCCACCGACACCCCCCCCCCTACCCCCCCCCCACCCCCCCCCAGACCTCACCTGCTCAATATCAAACTTGCCCTGGATGCTGTCGGAGAGACTGAAGACAGTGAAGGCCCACAGTCCCAGGATGGGCAGCAAGGTCAAGGACAGAATCTTCAGGAGCTGAAGCCGCTTGCCCGTGTCCGTTAGAGGCTCTCCACGACACAACCCGGCTGTTAGAGAGCATTTCAAAAGAAGACAAGTCAGGTCAATGTTATTTATTTATTTATTTGTTTATTCATTGATTTGTTTGTTTATACATTTATTTATTTATTTTGTTCATTTATTTTTTATGATCTATTTATTCATTGAGTTGTTTATTAATTAATTTATTTATTCATTTATTTATTCATCTATTTATTTATTTGTTAATTAATGTATTTATGAATTTATCTATTTAACTATTCATTACTTGTTTATTCATTTATTTGTTTATCCATTTATTTATTTATTTATGAAGGCTCATCCAGGAGCCGAAACTCGAGTCAGACCAGGCCAAAGGTGTGGTTCTTACTAACAAAATTGCCTAAACTGCTGCCATTGAAAGACAGTATTCGCTAGCATTTATTATTCATTTTAATTTTTGTGTGTGTGAATCTCTGAAAAGTCATTTCCAAAATGACTGAGAAGTTGTAAGCGGTTACCTGCACTTGTTTTTCCTTCACTACTTTTTCCTCGATATTTATTTATTTATTTATTTATTTATTTGTTTGTTTATCTATCTATTCATTTATCTATTTAATTCAAGGATAACGGAATAAGCACTCATGCGCTTTTCAAAAAATTTACATTCAGTCCTAGTATGTATGTAAAAAAGGTAAAGGTGTCCCATAACATATGTGGTCGTAGGGGAGCAAGGCATCAGAGACCTCAGCTTCTCCAGGGGCCAGCATATTGAGGGCGGCGCCCGTCTCTTCTTCGCTGCTTTACCTTCCCTGAACCTAAGGAGGGCAGATACCCATTTACAGCTGGCTGAACTGGGAGACTGTACTGAAGGGGGAGGGGGGCGGGATAGCTAAATAGTCAGAGCGCTCGCTTTCCCCTAGTCAAAGTTAAGCAGCATTGACCGTGGTGACCAGCTGGATGGATGACAGTTTGTGAGTGTGTATAAGGTTTTGTAAATTCTGTCATCCTTTCCCACCGGCACAGAGTGGCCCAATCTTCCGAAAAGCGAAACAGGTTTTAACGTTTGAGCATAATGTTCTACGTACGTTCGCATACAGGACCTGAGTTCTAAGTCTCATCTGAAGGACTTTTTGGAGGGAGAGAAATCGGAACTGATGTTAACTCCAGGGGAAAATAACCCATTGATTGACATTTGAACCCGTGTCAGCAGATCACAAGCGCAATATACGACGCTCTGAACAACCAGGTTATCCCGTACCTCACTCATCAAGCAAGGTGCAAGAAACATTGCAGGAAATAAGGTGTACGCTTTTATTTTTAAGATGTTACTACCCTTTGTCCCATTTCCTCTCACCCACTATCACTGAAGGTAGTGGTGATAGTGGATGGAGTTGAAGAAGTGGGGTTATGGGGGTGGCTGTGGAAGTAGTTAAAATGCTGTATAGTTATGTAATAGCAATGGTGGTAGTGTAGTATTTACAGTGTACTTTTTGTGGTAAATCTTTTTTGTCACTCGGGCGAAGGCTCCGAAGTTCACCAATGGTGAGATTTCTTTTTTGTGTAGTGTATATGCGACTGTTTTTGCCCAGCGTTAAGGCAGCCACATTTCCAGTTTGAGAATGATGTCTAACATGAAACTAGTATGCATGCATTTAAAAAAAATCTGTTTCAGTGGTGAGATGTTTTTTCTTATTTGACCTTTTTTGCCCTAGATAGCTTCATTCCAACTTTGGGGGTGTTGCCTCCCCCTTTCATTGTTCTTTCCGACACGTTTTGGCTTACTCTTTTGAAAAGCAGAACGAGTTTTAACGTGTATGCAAGATGTTGTGCGTGGCCTTTGAACAGGGGGCTTTGGTTTATAGTCTCAGCTCGCATCAACCCTCTTTAGGGACAGGGAAAGTTCAGCAGCGAGGGAGAGGAATTGGATGCCGTTCCCCACATTCTGGCCCCTAGAGTAGCTGACATCTTTGACACCTTGAACCCCAATGACTGTATGTATTAGGGGTCACATTTCACATTTTCCTCAGTGCCCATAGAACACAGAGGAAACCAAATACGCCAAATTTGACGCAGAGAAATCTGCTGTAACATAAAGTGGTATAAATAAAAAAAAATCTTCAGATATTTCCATTCCTTCCTAAAGCAAAACAGTACCTTGCACCATTCGCTGCTGTGTCCCCAAAATAAGCACTTGTTATGTCGCTGGGTCTATATAAAGGGAAGCAATTATTAGGATTAGTCTGTTGTTCTAACTGTGTATTATGGCCAGGTCTGTGCAAGGTTGTTACCTGGGCAGTTCTGAAGGCCTGGGCAGATACGTAATCTTTCTACCTCCAGGTCGCTCTGTGTCTCGTCTATCGTTGTTTCATTGGCCATCAGAAATGGACGCTGACCCCTAGAGTAGCTGAGATCTTTGACACCTTGCTCCCCATTGACTGTATGTATTAGGGAGCACCTTTCACATTTCCCTTAGTGCCAATAGAACTCAGAGGAAACCAATCTCATAGCTGCCAGTTTCCCACTTTCAGCTCCTCTCAGCTGCTAATTATCCCATCCCAGCCCAGCCCAGCTGGTGCTGATTATAGCAGGAGATGGCCACACAGAGATTAGTAAAAGGAAGGAGTGCGCTAAATTTAGCACTCTTGACTAGGCCCTACTGAGTGACGTTGGATTTGTCCACTGTGGTCTTTAAAGGGAAGCAATCAGGGTTAGTCTGTTGTTCTAACTGTGCATTACGGCCAGGCCTGTACAAGGTTGTTACCTGGGCAGTTCTGAAGGCCCGGGCAGATACGTAATCTTTCTTCCTCCAGGTCGCTCTGTGTCTCGTCTATCGTCGTTTCGTTGGCCATCAGAAATGGACGATACCTGTAAAACAAACAAACAAAAAAATAAAATAATGATAAAATGGGGGCTTATATAGCGCAAATTCCCCAAAACATGGGCTCACCACGCTGTACAATCAAATCAATTTAAATAGGTTACATATGAACGTGAAAATGTTGACCAGCACAAAAAAGCAACAAAAAGATAGTGTGTCTTTATACATAGAAATTGCATTGAACGCAAGTGACTTTGCATGAGACTATAAACCGAGACCCCGTTTGCGAACGCACGCAGAACATCTTGCGCACACGTTAAATCCTGTTCCGCTTTTCGTAAGAGTAGGCCATTGTGTGTCGGTGGGAACAGATGACAAGATTTACAAAACTGCATACACACGGGGACTGGATGTAAAAAAAAGCACATGTGTGCTCATTCCATTATCCTCGATATAAAAGAATAAATAAATAAATGAATGAATAAATGAATAGACAAATAAATAAATTGAATTTGTCAATCTACTGTCAGTCCTGGGCAGAGTTCTCTGTGTGAAATTTTAGCTGCTCTCTCCTCCTTGTCACAAGAGCAGCTCAGCCCTACTTTGTTTTTCACGTTTGCAACTGTATCAATTTGTTTTCCCATCAGTATGGCTTTTTACTACAGAATTCTACCAGAGACAGTTATTTCTCTCTTTGCCATGGATTCTTTTACATGTGATGAATGCGTATTACACTTAGAGCCTCGATTTATCGTTTCCTCCAGAAGACGACTTCACGGCGTAGTAGAAGTTGGGGAAAAGTTTTGATACATAGGTAAAATGTTATGGTAAAGGTGTCCCATAACCCATGTGGTCGTTTATTCATTTTATTTTTCATTTTATTCTTTTAGATCGAGGATAATGGGATAAGCACTCTTGTGCTTTTTTTCATCCAGTCCCCGTGTGTATGCGGTTTTGTAAATGTCATCTGTTCCCACCGGCACACGATGGCCTACTCTTACGAATAGCGGAACAGGATTTAACGTGTGCGCAAGATGTTCTGCGTGCGATCGCACACGGGGCCTCGGTTTATATTCTCATCCGGGGGGCGAGAGTGGAGTCAGGACTGATGTTAACTCCTGGAGAAAAATTTCCTCGACCGGAATCGAACTCGGGTCGTCAAATTGCCAGCGCAATGTTCTGACCACTAGGCTATCCGTCCCCCCGTATCCGTAGGGGAGCGAGGTATCAGAGGCTTCAACTTCTCTAGGGGCCAGCATATTGAGGGCGGTGGCGCCCATCTCCTCTCCCTCGCTGCTTTACCTTCCCTGGCCCTAAAGACGGCAGGTACCCATTTATTTATTTATTTTTTATTTATTCATTCTTTTAATATCGAGGATAACAGAATAAGCCATCATTAGCTTTTTTCTTCATCCGCCCCGTTGTGTATGCAGTTTTTTGTAAATATTGTCATCTGTTCCCACCGGACACGATGGCCTACTCTTACGAAAAGCGAACAGGAATTAACGTGTAGCGCAGATGTTCTGCGTGCGATTTATCGCCACACGGGGCCTCGTTTTATATCTCATCCGAAGGACTTTGGGGAGAGTAGGAGTCCAGCCCTGATGTTAACTCCATAAGGAAAAATCCCCCTCGACCG